>QNQO01003895.1:0-40673 GCA_003290165.1 Berberis thunbergii | reverse complement strand
CGTCCTTCATGAAATTGTAAGGACAAATATTGATGTGTATGCAGAGAAACTAACCGTAGAATTTGATGCTGATGTGATTGGCTTTAACATCTTTGAAGCCACAAAGTATCATACTAAAAATCATTCTTGTTATTCTATTAATGTGGTTGATAATTTGACCCAGAAATTATCAACATCAGAAACAAGGATGAACTTGAGACCACCATTACTAATGTCATTGGATATGAGAGCAATAGAGTTTCTTATGACACAAATAAGCGGAAGAAATTGCAGTTGAATGACCTCGAAAAGATTCATGATGAGGCGTATGAAAGTAAAAGCAATTATAAAGAGAACACCATAGTTTTTCATGATCAAATGATCTGTGGAAATACTTTTATCGTTGGAAAGAAAGTCTTGATTTTCCAATCATGTCTTAGAACTGGTAAGTTACGTCCTGAATGGGTTGGTCCTTTTATTGTTACTAATGTTTTCCCCATGGTGTTATACAGATTAAGAGTGCACAACCAGTAAGGAGTTTAAGGTGAAACATCATCGACTTAAGCCCTGTTATGAGTCAATTGTGGAGCATGACATGAAGGACGTATTACTTCATGTTTCCACTTATTTTGAGGATTAATTGGAGATACCGTCAGGCAGCACGACATTAAAACAAGCGCTTCTTGGGAGGCAACCCAATTATATTTTGTTTTCTCTATCCCTTTATTTTTTTTTGTTATTTTTGTTTGTTAGTAGCTTGTTTTTCCTCTTTTAAATCATTCATTGTATGTGCTATAATCTATTACCATTGAGGACAATGTTAGGTTTAAGTGTGGGGGGAACAATGTTGTTTTTATTTTAAAAGAAAAAAAATTAAAACGTGTCAATTCATAAAAAAAAATGTGTTGGTTTTTGTTTTCTTTGTTGGTATTGGTATCATTAAAAAAGTTATAGTTGTTTTGAGTCTTAGGATACTTTCCAACACAATGATGATATTTGGTTTTTAACTGCATGACTTTAAAGTGGTTTATAAGCATGAGTTAAGATCTAATATTATTATTTAGTTAATGTTTAATCATGACTATTACATGCAAATTCATATGTAATCAACTGAGTTATCGGCACTCATAGCATGCTTAATTGAATTTAACTCATTATAACCCATATGTGAGTTTTGAGTCTATCGTTCCTTTGATTTTGATAGTTTTTAGTTAGGTCATCTTTAATTTATTTAGTCAATAATAATTCGTTGCATGATCTCAATTTTATTTGTTTTGGTTGCTACTAGGATTGCTTTCATAATTAAGAACTAAACACTAGAACTTGTATTAATTTCGTTCAAAACATTATATTGAATTTGCATGACATGTTTGACATGGCAAAGACACCTAGTTTCCACCATTGCCAAATAAGCCTAATCCATGATATATTTCCTTTAGGTTAACCCCCATTGAGCCTGTCATTTAACCTTTTGTTTCACTACCCTCATTTTCCAAACCTAACCTAATTAAAAGAGTGAAGCATAATTTGATTTGCAGAGACTATATAAATACTTCAAGAAGAAAGAGTTGCAAAAAACAAAAAAAATTAGTACAAAGTTGCAGAAGTGATACAAGCCCTTGTCTATATTCATTCAGTATTTCATTACCATACAAATTAGTCCAGTTCTTTTCATTTAGTAGATCAAAATATGGCTGAAACTCTTCATTATCAGTGGACCACATCTTCATTTTCCTTTTCCTTTTCCTTTCCTAGTTATGTTTTGAACCATGTGATTCTTTGCTAATGTCTCTAATCTTATTGCATGCTTTCACCATTTATTTAAGTCCTTTGTCAATTCCTAATCCATTCTTTTTCTTTCCTGGACCCCTTGGGTCAATTACAACCTGAATTAAGGCCTTTTGATTGAGTGTGTTGTGTAATATCACGATGTGGAGATTCGAATGAGGTATAAGCATATGGTGTCACTAGTTTTTGCATTAAAGTACTAGCATTCCTTCCATGAGATCATATATCTTAAAAGAAAAAAAAGTCAGAAATGCCCTTTTTTCTTGTTATATCATATGTGAGCTATTTGTTTCCTTTTTACTTCAATCTTCTCACATATAACTAGAATAAGAAGAGTGATTTTACCAAACAATCAGTGAAAAAGAAAAAAATGCATCTAGTGAGATTTTTGGGTTAATTCTTTTAGGCTTGCGCTTGAGTTTCACAGTCATTTGGATTGATTTAATTGATAATTTTTATATCATTGCTATGAACGTGTATTAATTTTCGAATGATTTGGATTTAATCTTGTGTTTATAAAGAATCTTAACATGTCATGATCCGCTGAAAATTTCTTAAGACAAATGTTGGAAAGTATAGATTTGAGTCATTTGACTTTTTTATTTTTGTTTGTTTGATTGGCTCGAGGAATAGCAAAAGATAAGTGTGGGGGAATTTGATAGGAGCATAATTATGCTATTTTTAGTACCATATTTCTACATATACTTTTTGCTATTACTTGTTAATTATGGTACTAATTGCTATTTTCATGTTTGTGTAGGTTTCAAATTACAAGATTCCAAAATAGAAGCTAAGAAGTGCAAATTAGTTTGAATTAGGAAGACTTACTGCAAAAATAAACTACAAAAGGAAAGGAAACCTAAAGAACATGATTATAAAAGGGACGATACCTGGCTTTGGAGAGATCACCCATCCACAACCTCCTCATCATCGCAGCTGCAAAACTCTTGTTCCTCGCAAACCCATCCACAACCACACATCCCCACAATCCACAGCCGCAAGCCTCCATCCATCCATCCATCCATCGCAGACATAGTCCATTAGAACCTTCTCGTACAGAACCCCATCATCACCTTCACAACCTGTCGCAACAACCAAATCACAATCCATCACCGATCGCCATTGCTTGACCACAACTCCCTTTTTATTCACAGATCGCACAACACACTTTAACCTCTCATCACCATTTGTACCCACACCACAAAGCCACCATCATCTCCTCTATCTCTGTCACCTTCACCATCTCTCCTTTCGCAGCCCAACATTCACCAGTTCTCCACTTCGTTGTCTCATCTCCTTCATTGTCTCAGCCTCTCTGTCATCTCTCGTTCTCATCTCCATTGCACGTCATCAACAGCCACGACTACACACAGATAGAGAAGTGAATCAGATTAGTGAAGAACCAAGGAAGATCGTGAGTGAGGAAGGAAGGAAGAAGAGATTTATTTCTCTTTCTTTCTACTATCCGCAGTCCATTCTTTACCACCACGCAGGCGGTGACAGCGTTTCTCTTTACTCTATCTTATTTTTGGTTTGATAAATTAATTATGTATTACTATTCAAACATAATTAATATGTCGAGCTAAACTTTTTTTAGCTAGGGGTGGATTCGAAGCCCTAAACACGTGCTTTATAAATTAAATTGAATTTAATCTTCCTTACTGATTAGTGATTGTGTTTTTACTTAACTGCTTTATAGAGAAATTTCTTTCTATGTTTGTTAAAGTGGCAGACTTAATAAGCATGCTAGGATCTAGGGCTAGAGTATGAGAGTTTCACCTAATCGTTATAATCTTGTACTCACAAGTAGTAAATACCAAGGAACGTTGGTAAGGTTAAGTAAAACACTAGGTAAGAACAAGATGTTGATCATACTTGTAATTGCCTAGTCAGTGTTCATATTTTTCACAAGACTTAATGATCTTAGATTGTTATCTAACTTTTTATTCCTGATTAGATAGCATGATAAGAATAGTTTGAAAGCGATGCTAAGTTTAATTCAACGAACTTGAGAAAATAATAAGATTAATGCAGTACTGATCACGGTTAATTTTGAGCATTGTTTCTCACGAATTAACAAGTGATTATTGAAGATTGATTTATGAACATATGTTTGGTGTGTGGAGCTAAACCCTTAGCTATTTTCTCATCTTTGCCATCCCTTTAGTTCTATTATCTTTACAATAATTTTCTTAATTATTTTCTTAGTATAAATTAGAAAAATTCAATCCCCAAATATTTTCTTAATTAGGTTGTTAGTTGTCTTTTAGTTATTCTTAATTATAGTTAGCAAGCCCTCTAAACCCCGATCCAAAATGATTCCTACTTAGTCTATACTACAATTATAAAGCAGAGTATTAAATTGTGTTAGTAAAATAACGCATCAGATACTGCCATGGTGGCTTTTACTACGTGCCTAAGAGAGGGAAAGTTTTACAACTTTCTCACCTTGGAACCCCCTGGATATGGCAAAACTCTCGAAGGGCACCCAGAGGTACATCACCCTGGAGGAAATATAAACAGTAAGAAGGAAACTGAAGTAGAGAATAAACCCTATTTTTCTAGAGACAGAAAGGAAGGAAAGAGGCGAGAAGATGAAGAAAGAAACAAATGGAAAGCGCAACGACGATAGGTCAGACTCTGGCCGCACCAGGCCAAAGAAATCTTTCAACTATGTTGGATTCAAAACCATGACCCCCTCAACCTAGCTTGTCAGACGTCCTTAATTCCATTAAAACTAGGAAGATCTTAAATGGTCCCCAAAGCAACGCGGAGACCCGTCCAAACACGACAACAACAAGTATTGCTCATACCACAAGGAGGTTGGCACGATACCAACGACTGCAAGAGTCTAAGGTACGAGATCGAGTACTGGATTTGTAAGGGAAAACTGAAGGAATTCCTGGGTTCAGAGAAAAAGCAAGACCGAACCAGAGAAAGGGGAAAGTGGCCAAAGAAATCGAGGAGACTTCGGGCATAATATATGTCCTTTACGGTGTCAGATCAGAAGAAGAACAGTCAAACAAGTTCGCAAGCAGACACTCCTTGAGATGCAGACACAACCCACCAACGAGGACAGACTCGTGTACTACTTGCGAGTGGAGAGCCCCATCTTAACTTGACTTCATCGATAAGGACCTCGAAGGCGTTCGTGTACTGCACAATGACACTCTTGTCATTTCGGTCTCTATTGCAAGGTGAAACTGAAGAGGGCTCTGGTGGACACGGGAAACTATCTCAATGTCCTATTTTACAACTTATTCTGGAGTATGGAGCTCAAGGAAGAGAACCTAACACCTTCTGACTACCCGCTGATTGGGTTCAACGGAGAAATATGCTTCCCAATCGGGAAGATAAGAGTAGCAGTGGTGGCTGGAAAGCCACAACTAAGGAAGGTATTGTTCCTGAACTTTATGGTGGTAGATGCACCATCTACCTATAACCTCATATTGGGGAGATTCTGGCTTCATCAGATGGAGACAGTAGTCTCCACCCTTCATCAGTACGTCAAGTATACCGCCAACGACTCAAAGGGAACAATTGGCAGGGACCAACCAATGGCATAGGGCTACCACTATGCTGCACTGAAGTAGATAAAATGTTCCCAAATTTATTTGGAGCCCACCAAACAAGTTGAACAGAAGTCAGACTCAGAAACTATGGAGAAGTCACTCTACCTAGATGGAGAAAAAGACCCAACAACAGTGGCTCTACTTAGTGATGGAGGACATTTCAACATTACAAAAGCAGCCTGTTTTCTAGCCCGACATGACTTTGGGCCCAGCGGAGAGGTTATTACTAACGGGAACACAACCCCACAACTGTCAATGAGCGCGGAAGGACCCTCCCACATAAGGTTTACTCTTCAGTAACCTCAACGGCATCAACAAAACTTGACAATTTGCTGAAGGTACTTACGATTCAAGCAAGGGCCATGCAAATTTACTTCAGAGCCGGATCAACCTCACTTATCCAAAAGTCAATATATCCAGTTGTTTAGCTTTCTTTCGGTAGTCAGTTTAGAGTTTTAATTCTTAGGATCTTATGTGATTTGCACTCATTTAAGAAATAAAAGATAATTACGCAAACACATTCTGTTGATTACTAGAAAGATGTAACAATGATCGCCCAGATGACGAGTACAAAAGATTACAAACTACAAACATCTAATTCCGATGCAATGTACATTAAAGATTCGCTTAAGCAGTCAGACTTCAGAAGGGGACTAAGAAGTGAAAACAAGGGTACCCCGGGTAAACTACGGAGCCCTCTAAGAGTTCCGCTCTGCGACTTCTCGAAGAAGATGATCCATGAGCAAAAGCAAATGTACAAGAAGAAGTATGAAAGAGCACACCCAATTCGACAATTCGTCAGACCCACCTTGCAAGGATGGCCTGAGGTGGTACAAAATCAGCAACCAGAAGCCCCACGACATGTCGGCCGAAGCTACAACCAATTCACACGCTTGATCAGCCTAATCAGACGAACTTGGGAGAAATATCAGGTTGAAATAGATCGAGTGCATCCTAATTCACACGCATAATAACAAGTCTTATCAAAACTCATTGGCGCAAATGTCAGAACATTCGAAAACTCCAGTGGTAGAGATCTTCCTTTAGCCTTTAGAAAATCCAAACATATTCTTTGAGTAAGAGCATCTGAAGAATGCATTCTGTAAATATAATGTCTACAACGGTGAAGGAACGCCATTATATAGACATAGTGGCTCACCAAATAGGCGCGTCAATATTAAATATCAGCATTAAATCCCGTATGAGAAACAAGGAGGCGATGGTTCCTAAGGAAATTGTAACAACCCGATCCACAAAGTACTATAATGTCCGCTTTGGGCCCAAGGCCCGCACAACTTTAAAACGCATAGTTCTTTGTAGATCCAACCTCGTACATATATAGCACATCTCCTTCCCTCACCTAGGCGATATGGGACTATAATCTCCCCTTGGTAGCTCGCCCAACCCCTCTTGGGATCCACATGCCTATTGGGCTTCGCCATCACGGGCTTCTCCGCACCCTCCCCCTCAGGTCCGCCCACACATGGGTATCACAGTAAATTTTGTAACGACTCGATCTGCACAGTAAGATATTGTCCGCTTTGGGCCCAACCGGTCCGCACGGCTTTAAAAGGCCTCTTTCAGAGTATGCACAGCAGACACTGGGCCCTTCTCATCCAGATATTGTCCTATTTGGGATCCACAAGCTATTGGGCACCAACCCTCACCCTCCTCCTCAAGGTTTTGTTGTTTCCAGCCACCTACTGGGGCTCCACATGCCTCTTTCAGAGTATGCACAGCGGATACTGGCCCCTCTCTGGCCCTACTCATCCAGATATTTGTCATCTTTGGGATCCACAGGCTATTGGGCACCAACACTCACCCTTCCCCTCAATGTTTTGTTGCTTCCACCCAACTACTGGGGCTCCACAGGCCTCTTGCTATGAGGATCCAACCTCGTACATAAGTAGCACATCCACCTTCCGCACCCAGGCGATGTGGGACTATGTCCCCCTTTGTAGCTCGTCCAATCTCTCTTAGGCCTGTTGGGCCTATTGGGCTCCAACCCTCACCCTCAGGTCCGCCCACTCCAGGGTCTCACAGTCCACCCCTTTTAGGGCCCAACATCCTTGTTGGCCACATAGGCCCAACGTCCACGTCGGCACACTTTGGCTGGGCCAGTCTCTGATACCATTCTGTAACGACCCGATTCTTACAGTAAGATATTGTCCGCTTTGGGCCCAACCGGCCCGCACAACTTTAAAATGCCTCTTTCAGAGTATGCACGGTAGACACTGGGCCCCTCTCTGGCCCTACTCATCCAGATATTGTCCTCTTTGGGATCCGCATGCTATTGGGCGCCAACCCTCACCCTCCCCCTCAAGGTTTTGTTGTTTTCACCCACCTACTGGGGCTCCACAGGCTTCTTTTAGAGAATGCACAATGGACACTGGGCCCCTCTCTGGCCCTACTCATCCAGATATTGTCCTCTTTGAGATCCACAGGCTATTGGGCACAACCCTCACCCTCCCTCTCAAGGTTTTGTTGCTTCCACCCACCTACTGGGGCTCCACAAGCCTCTTGCTATGAGGATCCAACCTCGTACATAAGTAGCACATCCCTCTTTTGCACCCAGGCGATGTGAGATTATGTCCCTCTTTGTAACTCGTCCAACCTTTCTCGGACCTGTTGGGCCTATTGGGCTCCAACCCTCACCCTCAGGTCCGCCCACTCCAGGGTCTCATAGAAACCGCACAAGACCACATTCAATCAATTAATGATGTTGCACACAACCCCATTAATTGGAGGGGAGTAACCGATATTCTACCGTCTCCTCGATCTATACCATACACGTGTCACCATGTAATCTACGATGTATAGATGGCACCATGATACTGCGACATGACCCAGTTATTCTTATACGGGCCCATCGGTTTGGCCTACCATCCTAGTGACACTCTACCGCGTGCTCTAACGCAAGCAGTAGAATCCCTAGTCACTTTTGACACATGGAGCACACTTACATATCACCAGCTGATTTGAGATACCTATTTTTTCTTGAAATTAGTGAAACTAATCCGCACAATGAAATCGGTCTACAGTAGTGGGCTCGCATGCCCGTAATAGGCAAAGCCTCAGCCCAGCTAGTCAAGCTTAGTCAGTTTCAATTGATGACGACAAATTCTAGTTCTCCTTGACGCCTAGTTTGCCGCACGCAAATGTCGATGGCTTAGGACGTAGAATTCTAATCAACGCTTTTACACTTGATGACGAGTACTCGCCAAGGACCATCGCCCCCTTCACGGGTGTTCGTCGCCGAACCTGATCAGGTAAGCCTAGTTAGTGACGACTGACAATGACAACTTCTGGTCAACGCCCAGACCTGTAGACCGCTCTGCACGGGCATAGATGGTTTGGAAGGTGGGAGCCCAGTCAGCCCCAACTGATGTCAACGACTCGCAATGGAAACACTACTCTTTCTTAGGACATCAGTCGCAAAATCCGATTACAACTCAAGTAGCGTATTCACGCCCACACATGCCGACATCCCGTTACCAGCAATGGCTACTTGAGCTTACTCAAAAATCAACCTGCTAAGCGCGGACGAATGCTGCCCAAGATACTAGCTCGAGCTTACGAAACTTGACTCGGGCCAAACGTTCTTGCTCAATTACAGACGATAACACATGTGCTTGACTGCAACAGTTCACTCATGCCAATGACTACAATCGACGGTCAGATACATAACTTGAGTCTCCAACGACTTACCTCAAGGATGAGCTGCAGCCTGGGTAGTGTAACCCGCTGCCAAACCATCCACAGAATGTCTACTATTGGATGTAACCACGCGATAGAAACAATGCGACCTCACAGAAAAATATGTTAGAATTATTTGCGACATAAACAGTCGAACTCTCAACAAAAGGCAGACCACTCGATTTCCTGCTAACTCAAAATAAAACGACAAGGCAAAATGGAAAACGTGTGTCAGGACTAGTACTGTTGGTCAGGGAAATCAACGTCAGAGGCCTGTCAAGACTTTCCTAATGGTCTCAAAACTCAATGTTCCCTTTTGAAAAGTGTCCAAATGCTTAGCATCTATATTATAGGGGGAATGTTTGAGCTTTTGACTGTGAGGACGTGGTTGCCTCCATTGCATAGTCGGGCCAGACTGTACCGCTAGCATTTTTATTGTTTTCTTTGCATTTCTTTTCAACTTCAAACTTGTATTTCCATCGATCGATAACATCGAACTAGCCTTGAGCAACGCCCTTTCGAACGTTCCTCCCCATTGTAATCTATTGAATGTTAATGAAGGTTTTTGCTGACTATTGTGTATCGTTATATTGTCTACAGATTGATATTGTGCATTTTCAAGTTAATATTTGTGCCCGTCAAAGTAACTACTCACAGGCTTACTAGTGAATTGGATAGCTAGTGCCGCACGGATTGCTAGTCCGTGACAGTTGGTATCAGAGCCAGAGCTTGTTGAATGCAAATCAGGATGCAGGAACTAAGTGAGTGCCTTAACGCTATGGAGGAACGACAGGCTAGTCGAATGCAGAGACTAGAAAACAGAATGGACTAGTTGAGCAGTTTGGGAGAACATATCAGTCGGCTTGATGGACTCTTTCACTTGGCAGAGAGAGTGGATTCGCTGGCTGAGCACGTCGATAGTTTAGAGGACGGACAGTCGCTATGGAAGAGTCGCCTCACCCCACAGCTCAGGTGATGAGTGACTTTTCAGATGGGAGCTCTACGCAAGCTCAATGCTGTCAAAGGAGAAATGTTATGAGCACCCACACAAGAAGCTTTGCAATACATCGACATCACTATTAATGGGTTCCCTTCCCAAGCATTGTTGGATTCAAGAGCGACAGACAATTTTATTGCCCCCAGAGGAAGCTAGACGTGTGGGTCTGAACTTAGAAGGAGATGTGGGTAAGTTGAAAGCTGTCAACTCTGAGGCAATCTCTATTAATGGTATGGCTAGAGTTGTGCCACTACTGGTTGGTCCATGGGAAGGAAGATCAAACTTCTTGGCCATCCCACTTGATGATTTAAGGTGATTCTGGCCAAGAATTCTTCCGAGGAGCTGCAGCAGGACCACTACCCTTTCATGGACTCCTTGGGCTTTTTTGGACCCAGACTACGCATTGTACCAACCTCAATTTGACCCACAACTCATGATAGAATATTGTCGGCACTCCAAGTCAAGAGAGGCTTGGCCAAGGAGAAGATACATATTTAGCTATGGCAAAGCTAGAGATGGAAGATGATACTAGCAAAATCCCCGAGGAAGTTGCCCAAGTTATTGTTGACTTCATCGAAGTGATGCCGAATGAATTGCCAAAGAATCTACCTCCTAGAAGGCTCATTGATCACAAAATTGAGTTAGTGCCTGGTGCCAAGCCACCCGCACGTAGTCCATATCGTATGAGCCCTCCAGAGTTGACCGAATTGAGAAAACAACTAGATGGCTTGTTGGAGTTGTGATTCATTCAGTCCTCTAAAGCAACCTTATGGGGCGCCTACTCTTTTTCAGCGGAAACATGATGACAGTCTTCGCCTTTGTGTTGACTATAGAGCCTTGAACAAAGTCACTATAAAGAACAAATACCTGCTACCGCTCATTGCAGACTTATTCGACCAACTTGGATCTGCCAGATACTTCAAAAAAACTCGACTTGATATCAAGTTACCATCAGGTCCGCATTGCTGCTGGCGACGAACCCAAAACTGTTTGTTCTACTAGATATGGGTCATATGAGTTCCTAGTCATGCCCTTCGGCTTGACCAATGCTCCAGCTACGTTTTGCACCCTTATGAATGGCATGTTCCGTCACCTTCTGGACAAGTCCGTGGTTGTCTATCTTGATGATATTGTGGTTTATAGTGGGACTATAGAATAACACCTACATCATTTGTGAGAAGTGTTCCAAATCCTTAGGGATAATCATCTTTTTGTCAAGAAGGAGAAGTACTCATTTGGCCAGACCCATATCAATTTCTTGGGTCATGTTATTGGCAATAGCAAGATTCGGATGGACATGGAGAAAGTCAAGGCAATCCATGATTGGAACACTCCTAAGAACGTGCCTCAACTACGTTCTTTCCTTTGACTCGCAAACTATTATCGTCGCTTCATAAGGGACTACTCTAAGAGAGCTGTTGCACTGACAAATTTGTTGAAACAAGACCGAACATGGGAATGGGATAGGCAGTGTGAAGCTTCATTCCAAGACTTGAATTTGGCCGTGATGAAAGATCCAGTATTGGCCTTGCCAGACATCACCAAGCCCTTTGAAGTACAAACAGATGCATCTGATTATGCCTTAGGGAGAGTTTTGCTTCAAGATGGTCACCCGGTAGCATATGAGAGTTGAAAGTTGAATGATACAGAGTCCCGTTACTCAGCTCAGGAAAAGGAATTGCTAGCCATTGTTTACGGGTGTGGAGACACTACCTTTTGGGATCTCAAGTCCTTGTTAAAACGGATAATGCTGCAACAAGCCATTTCCTTACTCAGAAGATGCTAAGCTTCAAGCAATCTCGATGGCAGGAAAAATTAGCAGAATTTGACTTAGTATTGGAATACAAGCCAGGGCGCACTAACAATGTAGCTGATGCACTCAGTAAAAGGGCAGACCTTGCAGTGCTAACCCATACCAGTCCGAGTCACACCATCTTGGAGAAGATCAAAGTAGGCCTACAGACAGACCCACAAGCGAAGGCGATTACAGAGTTGATCAAGCAGGGCAAAACTCGACGGTTCTGGATAAAAGATGGAGCAATACTCACAACTGGTAATTGCCTCTATGTTCCAAAAACTTATGATTTGAGGAAAGAACTTTTGAGAGAATGCCATGACACCCATTGGGCGGGACATCCAGGTTGGAGACGAACACTTGCATTGCTAGAGACGGGGTACTATTGGCCGCAGATACATAAGGATTTAATGGCCTATGTTTGAACATGTCTTATTTGCCAGCAAGATAAGGTTGAAAGAGATCGACTAGTAGGCTTACTAGAGCCCTTACCTGTTCTAGCTCGTCCTTGGGAAAGTGTTTCCATGGACTTCATTACTGGGTTACCGAAAGTGGAGGATTTCAGGTGTGTCCTTGTAGTTGTTGACCGATTCTCAAAGTTTGTGACCTTTGTGCCGACCAGACTGACTTGCACTGCCAAAGATACGACACAATTGTTCCTCAAGCATGTAGTAAAGTATTGGGGACTGCCTGAAAACATTGTTAGCGACTGTGATGCTCGCTTCACAGGAAAGTTCTGGAAGGAGTTGTTCAAGCTCTTGGGATCCAAACTTAATATGTCGACAAGCCAACATCCCAAATCTGACGGATAGACTGAGCGCTTTAACTCTATACTCGAAGAATACCTTCGTCATTTTGTAAGTGCAAATAAGAAAAATTGGGTGGGACTACTTGATGTTGCACAATTCTGTTTCAACTTACAAAAGAGCTCAGCTACTCACTCCAGCCCCTTTCAGTTGGTCACTGGTCAGCAACCATTAACACCACATACAGTGTTTACCGGATACCAAAGATCCAGCCCAAGAGCTCTTGAATTTGTCAAAACCTGGCAGAAAAACATTGAAGTTGCTCGAGCCTATCTTAAGAAGCCTCTCGTGTCATGAAGAAATGGGCCGACAAGAAACGACAGATTGATCCTTTTGAAGTCGGGGACTTGGTATTGGTGAAGCTAGATATGTTCAACAAGTATAAACGGACAACTAGAGCACACAACAATCTGTTTCGCAAGTATGAGGGACCGGTACAGATTATTGAGAAAGTAGGCAAAGTCTCCTATCACGTCAAGTTATCACATTGGCTCCGTTTCACCCATCCTGTCTTCCATGCAAGTAACTTGAAGTCCTACCATGCAGATGCCACTGATCCCACAAGAAATGTATCTACCCGTGCATTGCCTAAGCATCCTACTAAGACAGATTGAGAAGTGGAAGAAATATTAGCTGACCGCCTCATCAACAACACAGGCCCGGATAGAGAGTATTTGGTCAAGTGGCAGGATGAGTCTCCTTCAGAGATCAGTTGGGAGCCAGACGAGCATCTTCTGCCGTACCTCTCAAAGCTGGAAGAGTACTTGGAAAAGTTCGCTACGAGGCCGTCAGCGAATTAAGTATGGGAGAGTGTCAGGACTAGTACTGTTGGTCAGGGAAATAAACGTCAGAGGCCTTTCAAGACTTTCCTAATGGTCTCAAAACTCAATGTTCCCTTTTGAAAAGTGTCCAAATGCTTAGCATTTATATTATAGGGGAAGGTTTAAGCTCTTGACCGTGAGGACGTGTTGCCTCCATTGCATAGTCGGGTAAGACTGTACCGCTAGCATTTTTATTGTTTTCTTTGCATTGCTTTTCAATTTCAAACTTGTATTTCCATCGATCGATAACATCGAACTAGCCTTGAGCAACGTCCTTTCGAACGTTCCTCCCCATTGTAATCTATTGAATGTTAATGAAGGCTTTTGCTGACTATTGTGTATCGTTATATTGTCTACAGATTGATATTGTGCATTCTCAAGTTAATATTTGTGCCCGTCAAAGTAACTACTCATAGGCTTACTAGTGAATTGGATAGCTAGTGCCGCACGGATTGCTAGTACGTGACAATGTGCAACAGGGAGACCGAACAGAATACGGGTACAAAACATAATCAAAAGAAACTTGTTTCATTAACAGTTGAAACAAATGTACATATGTAAGAAATTTATTCCTCATCAGGAGGAGGCACAATTACAGGGGAACTAGGCCTAACAGGAGAAGCAGGAGTTACGTTCGCGTGTGGCTCAGCCTGAGAATCTTAATCTGAATCGCCCGCTTCCTCTGACAACTCAGAGATCAACCCAAAGTCTACGAAAGGACACCTTATTGTAATAAGCAAGGTCTCAATCTAGATACTCTTCTTTTATCAGCGTCAACAGTTTTTAACCTCCCATGCACGATCCTGCAAAATTTGCACATGCCTTGTGCCTTGATAAGCTCTTTTTCACGCGCCTCTCCTTTAGCAAGTTCACGCTCTAGCAACTCCAGTTTGCTTGTTAACGCACCAGTCATAGACTGCTCAGTAATCAGATTATTTTTACTGCATTGAGTTCATGTTGCTCCAGGAGAAGTTTGTCCTCAGCTTTCCTTGCTTCTCGAGCATTGAATTCCACATCGGCATCTAACTAATGTCTTTGGACAACCAACTAAGAATTTTTCATGATATTCTCCTCAACAAGAGATTGCAACTCAAAGCGCATCTTAAGCCGCAGCTTCTTGCGCAACTTTCAGATCGTGGTAGATCAGGTTCAGCTCTTATCTGGATCTACCCTTGCGGACACCGCCTCTGCTAAATCAGACTCAAGGGCTTCCAAATAAACCCTTTGGGTCTCAACATCAACAGCTGATTGTTGCAGTATCTTATCTTCAATCTGCTTTCTTAGCGATTCAATATCAAAAAGTGCACTAGAATACGACTTTTGCATAGTTGAGAATATACGTTCCATGGTGTATACCCTCTCACGATCCGCCTCAACTTCCATCTCAGCGACGACCACCTGGCTCAAATAGGACATCCCCAACATAAGATGTTTTAGCTCCTTATCCATGCACTCCTCCAACACATCCTCATTGGGCTTCAGAGCACAATTCACTAGCCAGCTATAACGCTTGCTTATATGCTTCCTTGAAGCATAATCAATGTCAATCTCCTGGTGTTAGGCCTAGTTGCTCATTTTCACTATGTTCGGAGCGAACAAACTTATTCGTGCATATAGATAAAACTCCTCGGATGAAGAATTAAACCAGCACAGCCCTTTGTAGTCTCCACCGCACCTGAGCCCTCATCTACAATCTTCACTTTGTCACCAGCAGCCGAGCCGACTCAATGGAATCCGAAGGGAGAGAAAGAAGTGAATTGTCTAGCAGACCCTCCATTACCTTGATGTACGACCTGGAGTGAGATGAAGGACAATGCAGATTGCAAGAGGGACAATCCCCATGCTGCAACAGCCACTGTCAGACGATCCACCCTCATGATGACTGTCACGACCCACAAAATACTATATTGTCCGTTTTGGCCCAAGGCCCGGATGGCTTTAAAACGCGTAGTACTTTATAGATGCAACCTCGTACATATATAGTACATCACTTTCCCTTACCCAGGCAATGTGAGACTTTGATATCCCCTTTGTAGTTTGCCAACCCTCTTAGGATCCATGAGCTCTTGGGTTTTTCCCTCACACTCCCTCTCAGATACACCCATACAAGGGTATCACAGTCCATCCCCTTGGGGGGCCAGCATCGCCGTTGGAACACTTCCGACTGGATCAAGCTCTGATACCATTCTGTCATGACCCAATCCACAGAGTACTATATTATTCGGTTTGGGCCCAAGGCCCGCACGACCTTAAAATGAGTAGTCTTTGTAGATCCAACCTCATACATATGTAGTACATCACCCTCCCTTACCCAGGCGATGTGGGACTACATCTCTCATTTGTAGCTTGCCGACCATTTGGGTATCCATGGGCTTCTCCTTCACCCTCCCTATCAGGTTAGTCCACATAAGGGGTATCACAACGACTGACATCCAAAATCATAGGCAAATCTTCATAAGAGCCTTCTAGTAAAACTGGTCTGGATTGGTCAGCACCAGTAGAAGCCGCCACAGCAACCAGCATCAGCTTCTTATTCAAAGCTTCTGCTTGCTCGGTGCTCAACTTCGATGCATCATCAACCCCTACTAACCGCATGTGGCCCTTCTCCAAACCAGATGCTACAACCTCCGCCTCCATGGGCAAGTCAGAATCACGTTGCTCCCTCAACGAAGTGGGTATTTTAGAAGCCGGCTCGGTCCTAGCGCGAGACCTATTCGAGCTTATGAAGGAGGCAAACGTCTCAGAAAACCCTTTTGTGTCTGGCAGGGTGGGAGTCTTAACTTAAAAGGTCTTCCTCTTCTCAGAATGGGCTCCACCTTCAGTGCTTTAAATAGAGTGGGAGCCACGTGCCATTGGGCCCACAACCCATTACAACTAAAATTGGAAGGGCAGATAACTTCCTCCACACTCATTTTTGGCATGTCACGGAATGCTTTCATAGCAGCCTTCTCCTCCAGAGAAATGAAAGTAGTAGAGAACCTCCCTACAAATAACACACACAATGATCAACACAACAGAATCAAAGGGTGAAACTATACTTACGAAGTGGTTTGAACTCCCGCTCAAGCGGACAACCATTGAACTTGAAGTACTTTGAATATGATGGAGCCAGGAACCAATATTTCTGCCAGAATTTAAAGTCATCTGATAGTTTTTCGAAGCAAGTCGATGACGTCATATTATACACTGCGTGATCATTCAACCGAGGAAAAGTCAGTAACTAAATCACCCTCGGAGTCACGTGGATGTTAGCATCCCTGATCAATATAAAAAGAATAGTCTTATACCCATTTGGTAACAACTGGGAAGGAGGGATTCCAAGAAATTGTAGAAAGCCCCAGATCTCGTCAAGCAAAGGAAAATGAACGCCGGTTTGAAGCAGGCCACGGTGCAAACAGACGAATCATTTCAAAAAAAACATTGACGTCTGATCGTCACTCAAGGTGTAAAGTAGCAGGTTTTCAGGGACCCCATATGTTTTCCGAATCTCAGTCAGGCTCAATTTGGAAGCCGACCTATCTTCGAAGAACTAGGCCCTTGCAATGAAGCTCATCGTCAAGGTGATTTTGGCAAGCCATGAAAAAGTTAATAAGCTTTCAATTAAAAGTTGTACAAAACAGAGTCTCTAAAAACGAAGAAATGGAAGAGTCAATATATGCAGAAAGGGATATCTAAATAGGGATTGATTTCCCGCCTTTTCACCATTGAGTGACGCACGCTTAATTAATGGAGTGCATCGCTCAAGGAACGGTTCAGGCTCAATTGTCATGAGCGGCGTATCTTTTCAAGAAGTGCCTTAGTGAATTGATCTGATGGCCCACTAACTCAAAGGGAGCAACAGATGATACACCGAAACATCATTTCTTCTACACCGTATACGTGTCATGATGATCTCAAGGAATAACAAGCCCAAGCGTCAGTCCAACAATGATTGGGCCGAAGCGGTTTCAAACCCTCATAGTGCAGTCTGCAAGACTGACCCAAACTACTACAGCCTGCTAAGCCCATACGTCTCACATCCATCCCTAATACCTGTAAGACCTATTAAGGCAAAGATCTCAGGGATCGACTTTGAACAAGCAAGCCAGCAACACCTTGTTTCAAACGAGGAAGCAAATACCAAAATATACGTCATACATGAAAACTTCCATCTATAGACAACACTCCAATTAGAAACTCTCTCGCGTATTTAGGAACACAAATCTAACAGAAAAACTTCCCTCCTCAAATGACTCCTAATTAGAGAAGGATCTCCACGAAGATCTCATTCCCTAAACTACGCCACTGATGGCTTGGTCAAACTGGGACTCCAACACTATAAATAAGACATGAGGTTGGTAAGCTAAGGTACGCTACAAATTCCCTGTTTACAACATCAAGCCTTCCTCAGATTCCTGTCTAACTTTAGCATGAAGTGACATCGACCACCATAATGATGGTCCATCACATGCGTTCTTTGTGCAGGTCAGGCACATTAGTAGGTCAAGGTCGAACAGGGAGCGAAAATCGACTGCATCACATACCATCCCCCAAATCCTAAAGAATATTAAAATATTCTAACCCTTTTAATTTCCCAAATTAAAAACAAAAACAAAAACCAAAACAATAATGAAAAAATGGAAGATATATTTAAATAATTATGAAAAAGTTAAAATAGGGAATGTGGTTTGAGTGATGAAAAATAGGGGATCCCTAAATTTAGCTTTTGATTAAAATGGGGGATGGTTGATCCTTCATTTTAACTTTTACCCTTTGAGATGCTCTAACAAAGGGGAGGGGTCCCGTAAAATTTTATTTGACCAATTTAATTATTTCTAGAGATTTGAATAAAATACATAAGTTATAATTTATTGGACTATAAATTTAAATTTTATCCCTGGAATTTTATATGTGGGGTGCCCTCAAAACTGTTGTGGGGCAAATAGACACCTAAATTACAAAAGAGAACTTCCCTCATTTTCTCTTTTTTTCTTCTTTCTCATGCAAGAATATAGTTGCTCTCCTTTTTCTTCTCTGCTAAACTCAACCAACCACAACAAGCTCCTCAACCAACAACGCTCATAAATTTTTCCAACTTCACAACCAACCGCAACCAGACGTGTGCACCAACCTTCATTTTGGCTTTCAAAGAACATCAATTGTGGTTGCAAAATTTCACTATATCACGTGTTGATCACATGGAATAATCTGCATAAGATGAAGATTCTTGACACCGGTGCAGTGTCTGCCACGGTGACTTCGATTCCAAAGTTAGAATAATGTTTCTAAGAAAAGTATTTATATCTCTATGTTCTTAAAAAGAATTGAGATACAGGAAAGTGTTACCCGAAATTAACTTTGTGTTTGGTTATTGATAAAAGCAGGAGGAGCCAACTGCTCGCAGATGAGTGTGACACTTGGCAAGTCAGGAGCCAACTGCTCGTAGATGGGTGAGACAAGTGGCAAGTCAGGAGCCAACTACTTGCAAATGAGTGGAACATGTGGCAAGTCGGGAGCTAACTATTCGTAGACGAGTAAGCCATGTGGCAAGTCAGGAGCCAACTGCTCGTAGACGAGTGAGACATGTGGCAGGTCGGGAGTCATTGATGGTTGTAATTTCTGTATGATGATTGCAACTTCCCGTAGATGGTTGTAACTTTCGTCAATAGTTGTAACTTCCCATAGATGGTTGTAACTTCCGTCGACGATTGTAACTTCTCGTTGATGGTTATAACTTCCTGTTTGGTTAAACGTCTCCTGCAGATTCGTGTGCTCAGCTGAGCGTGGTGGTCGTCACCAAACACTATTCTTCTACTGAAAAAAGCATCATGTCGAGTTGTGTTAGGCTCAGACATGCTTTCTGTACTTGTATCCGATTTAGACTGTATATCCTTAATGGATAATTTTCAAGCTTCTTGGTAACGACCCGAATTTTTTGTCTTTGTTATCCTGCTAGGCTAAAAATTATTTTTTGCTCCCACAAATGCCCCTCATTTCCTTTGCTTTTGAGCTAACCGTTTTTTCTTCTTACTTAAAAACAAAGGAGACATATTTTCCCTGAGTAGAATGCCCCTGATCTTGATGACATATTTATCTTTATTGATGAGGCTTCTTCCTATAGTTTTTAAAGGCAAAGTGGAATTACAAGAAACTATTAGAGTTCACGTCGACTCCTCTTTGGGTGAGGAAATATCTCATAAAAAAATTTCTTGGATTGGCCTTATTGGTCGTGAGAAATCCATCTATGAGATCTGAAGTTTCTTCTGTTGTTGAAATGTAGTTTACCGGAGGCAAAATGGTATGCATGTATAACTCTCTGCTAAAGATGAGGTGATCTACTGAATAAGTCACACACAGTACTTTCAGAGGCTCTTGGATTTTATATAAGTAGATGATCATCCTTAGGTGCTTTGTCATGTATTCATCAGATGCTTGACTAGTTATAAGCTGAGAATCATAATAGATGGCTAACTTTTTAACTGACAATTTCTTTGCTAGCGGTAGACCGACAAACAAGGCCTCATATCCTGCTTTATTATTAAAGGCTTTGAAACCAAGTATGATGGCTTGCTCTACCATGGTTCCATTGAGTGTAGATAAAACAAGGCCTGCTCTGACACTCTTGTGATTTGACGATTCATCCACACATAAATGCCACATATCTTTGGGCTGACTTGTCCATGTTTCAGCACGAGTTGAGAAGTCTTCATTTGTTGGACACGACAATGATCTACTGGCTGACTTTCACTACAAGAAATCTATCTTTTACCAACAAAATTATTGCTACAAAAATTGATTTCCTTGTTAATATATTTTTGTATGAAACATTCCTTATTAAATAGGTGGCGGGAAACATTCCTTCCAAACCCAATTTCTCGCCAAATTGATTTAACAATGAAGTTATTTTTATGACCACAAAATACTTGTTCCTTGGTAATTATGGCATCATCTGGAATGAAATATTTTGTTGCTAAAGAAGACTAATTCTAACAACAAATCATTTTCCTTGTTAACGAATATTAAATCTTATTCATCCCTCTTTATTGAGGCAATATGTTTTCCTAGACAATAATCACATTATTAGTAATGATTCGGTTCGTTGATAATGATTGATAAGTTTTTTCCATTAGATTTTTTCTTGTTAAAGCTCGTTTATTAATTTATAGCAACAAAGTAATATTTCGTTGAGAATTATCACACTATTGACAATGTTTTTTATTTTGTTGGAAACAATATCTTTTTTAATGACATCTTTGTAGCTGTGAAATAAGATTTTGTTGGTAATTATAACATTGTTTGTAATAAATTGTTTTCTAGGTAAAAACTGATAATTATTTTCATGAAAATTTGTTTCTCATTAAAGTTCACTAATTATTTTAAAGAGACAAGTCATTATTTTGTTGGAAATTGCTGTACGCGCTACAAAAAATGTTGTATTTACTAACAAATTTTATTTCCTTGTTAATATGTTACTATTTCTAACAAAAATAAATTTCATTGAAAAAACCATAGAGTTGTCACTTTTTGTAACAAAATCTATTTTGTTGACAACTTTTTTTGTAAAGAGGTGGCGAAAAATATTCATTCTAAAACCAATTTCCCACCAACATTATTTAGCAACAAAATATTTCTATTTCAACGAAATTTTAGTTTTTAGTTATAATGACGTCATTTACAATAAATTATTTCATTGCTAATAAATATTAATATTATTGACAAACATTTTCTTAGTAAATGAACTATAACACTTGTTTGTCTCTTCAACAATGAAACTAAATTTTCTCTAGTTAATTACAACGTTATTGCAACGATTTATTTGGTTACTTATAATGAATTTTTTTTTCATAATTTTTTTTATATTTAAAGCTCCTAGATTCTTTATAGTGGAAAAATATCAATTCGTTGAAATTTTTATTAGTAGCATTGATATATTTCATCTGAAAAATCAAATAAATTTTTTTTACAATACAACATTATTTAACTGTTAACTATAATATTAATGGTAGCAATTTATTTCGTTGCTAAATATTGATAAAATTTCCATGAACTTTTTCTTATTAAAGCTCATTTTATTATTTACAACAATTTAATTTTATTTCATTGGGGATATAGCCAATTTCAATAACATATAGTATTGAAATGCTATTACTATTTTTTTGCTAATTATAATGGTGTTATTGTGAAAAAAATTTCATTGCTAAAAGTGGTAGATATTTAACATAAATCTTATAATCGTAAAAATATTTAGTTCTAATTTATATTGACGAAATATTATATATTGGTCTCTATTATATACGAGCAATGATTTTTTTATTGCAAAAATGAGTAATTTGATTTAATAAGCTATAAAGTTGTTTCACACAACACAATTATTCAAATAGCTCAATTGGTAAATATTGCAACAAATTTCACTATTGGTCAGGAGTTCGATTCTCGTTGAGCCTAAAAATAAATATATTATATATGAAATTCCATAGTGGGGTCTTATCATCAAGAGTAGTGTCCTTAGAGTTTGGGAGGAGGTAGTGGGTGGTGTCCTTAGAGTTTAGGACCTAGATTAGGTCGTCTCTTAGACAACTTTAATATATAAATTTTTTATTGAAAATAATTTCCTTGGTAATTAATAACGATACCGATGACAACTTTCGTTGATATTTATGAATTTTACTAACGAAAAAGTTCTATGATAAAGGTTGTTACCTTTGCCAACGACAATTTTCCTTGATGATTTTAAGATTTTTCGAGAAAATTTTTGTAGGTAAATAAAATAGTTCTTGCAACAAAAAATTTGTTGGTAACGATATTTGAGTTTTACCAACAAATTTCCTGGGTAGTTGTCAATATTACCAACAAAATATTTTCTTGACTTAGCATCATTTTTACCAACAAAAACTGTAATTCCTTGGCAAATACCTTTAGCTACGGGGATGCCTCCAGGAACCCACCCACTAACGTATTTTCCTTGTTAAAAGTAGTTTTCAACAAAATTTTGAGTTTTGTCAAGGACATTTTTTCTTGAAAAATGCCTTAATTGTTGTAGTAATTTGTTTGCCTGGTTGAGGAGGGAATGAAATCTGCTAAGGCCGAGCTTTCATAGTTGTCCTCGGCCGATAGATCAAGTTGTATTGGCTCAACTCTATTGCATGTTTCATAAGTTTTAACAAGCATATAGGCAGGGGCAGACCCAGGATTTTAGTCGAGGGGGGGGGGGGGGCGAAATGGAAAATACTTATTAGTTGATAATAGTAGTTATCAATGGTAAAGCCAAATTTTTTTTCTACCGAAGCTAGTAACTAATAAAAAATTCAACAATAAAAAATACAATGCATATATCAATTATCAAATTAGATCCAAGTGTAGTCCATTTTAAGCCAAAATAAAGTCACTATTGATAGCCTTAGCAAAGAGCAAACAAACATAATAACTAGAATATATAACTAATATGACAAAAGAGTTTGTCTAGGCAGCCAGACTTTAAAGCCATTTTTTGGCCAAGCTAAAACATTTTACACATTTACCCATTCTCTTTAAAATACAATCACAAACATTATCTATAGAAGGGATAGAAGTGTAAAAAACTTAAAACCTGACCAAAAAGTAGCTATAAAGTCTAGCTGTCTAGAATTGAGAATCACAAAATAATTAGGATAAGTTATATGTGAAGCTAAAACAAATTTGAAATTTGCGAACCTAATATGATCATAATACAATTTCAAAGAAAAAATAGTTTATATGATGCTCAAATTTTATACGAGTTGGCTGATGGTATATATTTTCATTGAATTCTATCGTTATTATTTTAGATATTAATTTTAAATATTTGCAATTACTAATAAAATTGCATTGAAAATAAAATAAAAAATGCATTCGAAGAGTTTCGAATTCAGGTATTTTACTAAAAGTGATAAACCTCCAACCACTACACCAACAAAGACATGTTTAAATATTTGCATAAACAATTCTCATATTGTATTCTACATTATATAATCGATTTTTTTAAGACTAAAATATATATACTAAAAATATTTTAAAAGTTGAGGGGGGCAGCTGCAACTCCTCGCCCCTTAGTAGGTCCGCCCATGCATATAGGAGGAAGTTGTGCCCCCAGCTTTTCGCTGATGAAAACTGAGGCAATTGTTACATTTGAAACTGCCAAGTAGATGTACATGTATGCTCCTAGATTTACTTGTTGATCTACTGAAGAATTGATCCAAAGATGTCACTCTACTAGTAAGACTTTAAATTTCTTTTAGAGTTGATGGTGACTTCATGTTAACTAGTGGGTTTATTTTCTTTTATAATCCCCAAACTTCATGTTTGGTTTGTCTGTTGACTATTTTATCGAACTTATGTTGAAGTAATGTTGCATTTCATTCAAATTTGCTTTTAGTCTGTTGACTTAGAATATTTTCATTGAGGTCGCAAAAGCTTGGTTGGCCTCCTTCACGAGTTTTCGATATGCTAAGTCGAAACTTTAGCATAACTTGAGGATTTAAAAATAAATCATGGATTAAAATCTGTTTATCTTGGAAATTGCATTAAAAATTGTGTGATTTGCTGACTACTTGACAAAACTTAAACAAATTTAAGGAATCCTGAGTAAGATGTTTATATGCTCAGTGAATGATTAATTGAATTACCCACTCACGGATAGTGTCATCCTCTACTGAGGTGTGATCCTTTACTTGAGCATTTTGCTTGTGTGGTCTGCTGGCCACTTGGCTAAACTTATACGAATTTAAGTAGTCATGAGTAAGATGCTTCTATGCTTAGTGATTACTCACTCACAGAGAGTGTCATCCTCTACTGAGGTGTATATAGATGTTTGTATTTCTAAATATCTTCTACCGCAGGACATGTAGAATGAATTTTGTATTTCACTATTCCAATCGAAGATAGTGTCTTTTATGTTGAAAAGCAAACTAACATATCCTCTACTGAGGTATATGTAAATATTTGTTCAGATCTTTTTTTGCAAGATCTCCCTTTATTGGTGGCAATTTATTCAACCAAGGTTGGTTCTTTTCCTCGGGGAGAATTTGATTGATCAGAACGAAAAACTCTTTTTATCTTCTATTCTCTTGTTGAAGAAATAAAATTTAATGAAGATATAAAATACAATCAAGTTTTTCTTATATGTACATTGCATTTTTTTCCTTTATAAAAAGCTAAAAAGCTAGGACGCCTCAACTTCAATCCACTTTGTGAAATGGCCGGTTGCCACAATCATCATATTCTTCTACGTTGAAGAGTTTGGTTGATCAAAACAATAAACTCTGTGTATTTCTACTTGTTGAGGAGTTTCTTGGTTAAGAGCATGTTCTACGCTTGTCACCCTTGTTCCTTTTATCCTCATTTTGATATGCATTCATTTGTGCAAGTTGACTATCTTTCTCGGGTACATCTAGTGCCTTAACACTATTTTTTTTTTCATCCCACAATGCATAGCGTTCTGCAATGACGAAGATTTTGACAAGAGTTTTGCTCGATTTCATAGTCAATTTTCCATACAATGGGTGATTTGCGGGCATACCATTCTTGAAAGCTAATGATGCAATTTGGTCATCACACCCATTTATGCTCACCCTTTTAATTTTTGCCTTAAATCTTTTGATGAAGTCTCGGAGCGATTCATTTGAATATTTCTTTATGTTGAAGAGGTAGTTAATATGTTCTTTTATGGTTCAATAAAAAGAATACTCATTTGTAAAAACAAGGGAGAATTCTTCAAAGTTGTTGATCGACTTGGGGGGGGGGGGGGGGTGGTCAAAGTGTGGAACCAGTCTTGGGCTATTTATTATAAAGTCATAACAAATATTTTGCACATAAGTGGATCATCATTTTTGTGCAAAGTCATAACACTTCGAAAATGCTTCAAGTGTTTCTCAGGATCAGAATCTCAATTAAAATGGGTGAAGGTTGGTATCGTAAACTTTTACTGATGGAAGATCCCTTTCAATGTCATTTGTAAAATGTGAAGTGTTTACCAAAGCCACCCCTCTGCGTAGAGCATCAACTGGATTTCTATGACTCACGAGTTCCTCAACTGCTCATTGACTATTCATGACACATCATAAGCTCCTAAGGGCTTGGATGCATCCTGTTGATCGACTGTGTGGCAAGGCAGCCTACGCTGCTCAGTGGCATGGTGGTTTTGGTTTTGGTTTTGGTTATTAGTGGTTGATTACTCATCATATTCAGAATTTGGTATTTTGAATCAGTTAATGCAGTGTTCTAGATTTGGTCCTCTGCGTTGTTTACATCTATCAGAATTTTGTCTTTTGCACTGACCACTCATATCCAGCGTTATTTGTCACCCCAGCCTTGATTGCACAGTTGCTTGGGAGTGCAACCTTGAGATGACTCATGTTTGAGCCTCGAGCCTAGAGTGCACATTTGCTCGTGACCTTAATCTTGAATGAATGTTTCCAGAGGGATTATTTCCCCTCAGTGGATGATTACTTCTGCTCCCACGCGTACGGTCTTTTGGCAGATGACGATGTGTTTTTTTCTTGGTTTTTCAATCACCAATTGCTCTACCACCTGAGTTTGCTCCTTCAGTATTTTAGTCAAATTGACGACTTGACTTGCAAGATTTTTTTTGTTGTTTTATCTCCATTGGGCTAGGTTGTTGGGTGGAAGATTGCAATTGATGGTCAGCCAGGCGGTGGGAAACCTACTACTAGTGCTTGTTCCGTCAATGGTGGCTGAACCTATGTCGGTGATGGTGGCCCAATACAGGAAAATGACTCTGCAACATCATTTTTGCTACTTTTCGAGTTCCCACCATTATATTCAAAAGAACTTTGAAAATAAAAGTGTTTATTAAAGAAAATTCAAATTGAATGAATGAAAAAAGTTGTATTTATTTATTTATTTTTATTTTTATTTTTTATTAAAGGAAGAGAGCGTGTAATGAATTTGTTTCAAGCTCTCATTGAAAGCACCAATTTGTGGAAATAAATTTTCATCAGATCTCGTACTGATCACACAGAGTCATTTGCATACGATGAAGAAAGATTTTTGACATTTGCATGGTGTTTGCCACAGGGACTCTGATGTCAAAGTTAAAATAGTTTTTATTAGAAAAGTATTATATCTCTCTGTTCTTAGAGAGAACTAAGATTTAGCAAAGTGTTACCCAAAAATAACTTTGTGTTTGGCTATTTATAGAGACAGAGGAACCAACTGCTTGCAGATGAGTGTGATATGTGACAGATCGGGAGCTAACTGCTTGTAAATAAGTTGGACAAGTAGCAGGTTGGGAGCCAACTGCTCGTAGACAAATGGGCCGCGTGGCGGGTCGAGAGCCAACCACTCGTAAATGAGTGGGGCACGTGGCAGGCTAGGAGCAAACTGCTCATAGACAAGTGAGACATGTGGGCAGGTCGGGAGCCATTGATGGTTGTAACTTTCCATTGATGGTTGTAACTTGTCGTAGATGATTTTAACTTTCGTCGACTATTGTAATTTTTTGTTGATGGTTATAACTTTCCGTTTGGAGAGACCCTTTTTGCAGATTTGTGTACGCAACTGAGCATGATGGTCGGTGCTGAACATTATTCCTTTGTTGAAAAAAAATGTTCTACCGAATTACATTGGATCTAGATTTGGGCTTTCTACACTAACATTCGATTTGAGCTATATATCTAGATAATTTTCGAGTTTCTTAAAAATGGACCAAGTGTTTGGACTTCCTTATCCTACTGGCCAAAGATTATTTTTGGCTCTCAAAAAATTCTTTTCACCTTAAGGACATTGAAAATTAATGAAAAAATTCAGCCCCTTTCAGAGTGTCAGTAGGAAGTAGTTGATATCAATAAGTTGAGGGGAGTTGATCATTGCACGACTCTTTATGAAATGTGGTTGATATTGGAATGGTGGGTCAGATTTTGATTGTTAGTGTTAATCTGGGTTGTTGATCATTGCACGACTCCTTATGAAATGTGGTTGATATTGGAATGGTGGGTCTGATATTTTTGTGGTGAAGAGGGAATGAAAGATATTTAAAATAACAAGAGGGGACAAACGGAACCATGATCTGCAACTCGAAAACGAATCTTTAAAATTTTCATAACATTGCACATGTTAGGGGTGTGCAATGTCAGTTCGGTTTGGTTTTGAGCCCCAAATTAATTTTGAATCGATTTCATTCAATTTGCCCAAAACTCAAATTGAAATCGAATTTTGTATTTGTAAACTGATGAATTTGATTGAACCGAATTCGGATCGGTTCAGTTCGGTTGGGCCAAAATTTCGGGCTCAAGCACTTGAAATAATTTCATTAAAATATGCCCAATTTTTTGACAGGCCCAAATTTTTTACAGACCCAATATTTAGCCTAAAATTTAAAACTTTGAGAAAAATGGACAATTCAGTGCAACAGTGCATTTATTGCACTAATTAAGTATTGACACCTACCTGTTATTTATATATATCTAATTAATCGGTCAGTTCGATTATAAATCGATCGGTTTAAAGCCGTAAACCGATTTCGAATCATTTATAATCGGTTCGGTTCGATTTAAATTATTTTCTTTCTGCTCATATTTCGGTTTGGTCACCGAACCGAATTTGAAAATCGATTCGTTCGATTAACCGGATTTAAATCAATTTTTGCCCACGCCTAACACATGGTATAATTTTATCAGAAATTCTAAATGTCGAGGAAACCAGCGAGGAAAGGGAGGTGGCGAGGGGTGAACCGTTCACCACCTCGAGATGTGTGCCCATTTTTAGCCCACGCATCCCGAGGGGATGAATGGTTCACCAGTGCACCCCCTACCACCTCCCTTTCCTCGCTGGTTTCCTCGTCACGTAGAACCACTCTAATTTTATACTCCGAAAAGTCCCTTAACCCCATCACGTGATCCACGACACAGCTCACTTTTGCACTAATTCTAAATGGGCATTTTCGTCATTCAACTTGTACTTACACTTCATACAATCCATTTCTCTTACTAGTCCCATTCAGTGCCAAAACAATTTCATCAAAACAATCAAAATGGGAAGTACCGGCGATGATGGTGGTGGTAGTGGTGGTGGAGATATTCCTCCGTCGTGCCATGTGGTGGCGATGCCATACCCCGGGCGCGGCCACATAAACCCCATGATGAACCTATGTAAACTCCTAGTCTCAAAATACACTAGCATGACTATCACCTTCGTTGTCACGGAGGAATGGCTCGGGTTCCTAGCTTCGGAGCCCAAGCCCCCACCTTCCATCCGCTTCGAGACCCTCCCGAACCTCATTCCTTCGGAAAAGGTCCGGGCCAATGACTTCCCTGGGTTTGTCCAAGCGGTTTTAACCAAGTTAGAAGAACCGTTCGAGAGGGTTTTGGACCGGGTTGGGTTGCCTGTGACTGCGGTAGTGGCGGACACGTATGTACCATGGGCAGTGGCGGTGGGGAATAGGAGGAATATTCCGGTGGTGTCACTGTGGACGATGTCGCCTTCTGTGTTTGCGGTGTTTAATCACTTTAAGCTTCTTAAAGAGAATGGGCATTTTCCAGTTGATTTATCAGGTCAGTTATACATATGCTGTAGTAAGTTTAATCTAGTTGCTGCTGTCCTAATGGATTTCAAAGCATGAGTAAGATCTTTACCTAGTTCTGTTTTGTAATATTTTCGGCATAAAAATACATGAAATTGATCTTGTCCTAAAGAAGTAGAATGGTTAGCAACAATGTTAGATGTGGCCTGTGGGTCTTAATTTGATTTGGTTCGTGTGGGGATCATTTCAACCATTATTAAGTTGTCTTTGAACAAGGCATATGACTCGGGGACGATTATACTTGCTTTGTAGCCCATTGGAAGGCGGATTTCTCAGCCATTGATTTACCCCCAGCTATAGAGTGAACCAACGGTAGTAAGAATGTGAAAAATTCGACATAACTAGTTTGGATGGCGATGTTTCAATCTTAGAGGCTGAACATATATAGGGGAAAAAATGTTGAAATTTTAATTGCAGTGAACTGTTTTGTAATGATCTCTAGGTTTTTCATTGAATTGGTAAAACACTGTTATGCTAAACTGCATTTGGCCTAAGATGAGCAAAAGTTGTGATATCGTAAAATTACATTCATAAAGCCTTTCATGAATTCCTTATGTTTCTTGCAGAACGTGGAGAGGAAATCGTAGATTACATACCTGGTATCTCTGCAACTCGCCTAGCAGACCTCCCGGGGGTCTTCTCTGGAACTGGCTTAAAAGTACTACCTGATGCCTTGAAATGTTTCTCCTGGGCACAGAAAGCACAATATTTGATGACAACTTCCTTTTATGAGCTCGAGCCACAAGTCATAGACAGCTTAAAATCAGTACTTTCCTTTCCGGTGTATTCTGTAGGTCCCTTGATACCACACGCATCACTCGAAGAATTGCCTTCGTCTAATCACAATGATGATTTGGACTACTTCAAATGGCTTGATTCTCAACCACCTAAATCTGTCTTGTATGTATCACTTGGTAGTTTCTTATCTGTGTCAAGAGAGCAAATGGATGAGATTATCAGAGGTGTGCGTGCAAGCGGGATTAGGTATCTATGGGTGGCAAGAGGGGACACTTCGCAGATACAAGAAGCCTGTGGTGAGAAGGGGTTAGTAGTGCAATGGTGTGATCAATTAAGAGTGTTATGCCATTCTTCTGTAGGGGGATTCTGGACACATTGTGGGTGGAATTCGACTTTAGAAGGTGTATTTGCAGGGGTACCCATGCTCACTTTTCCTATATTTTTCGACCAAGTTCCTGATAGGAAGCTCATTGCAGATGATTGGAAAGTAGGAGTCAGAGTTAATAAGGTGTCTTCAGAGGAAGTAGTTAAAAGAGAGGAAATTGCTATGACAGTGCAGAAGTTTATGGACTTGGATGCAGATGAAAGTAAGGAGATGAGGAGAAGATCCACTGAACTTAAGGCGAAGTGTAGACGAGCATTGGCCAGTGGCGGATCTTCAGAAAATAACCTGGATGCTTTTATTAGAGAAATTCTACAATCTCATTGCTAATTATGGAATCTTCATTTGAGTTATTAGAATTTGACATAATAAGTGATTCTTCAGACTCTCATACTTCGGTATTGTTTGTGGAAACAACATTTTTTTCTTGATTCTACTATGCCTCCATGCATATTTTTTCTGTTCAAGGCACTGAGCATCGTAGGAACGTCGAAACTATAAATCAGTCTCATCCCAGAACTGTTTTGGTCATTGAATTGAGCAGACAATTGATGTGATACAGAATAAGTAAGAATTTTCATTGCAATATCAGGTAGACTATGTATAAAATTGTCCTTTAATCTTATTTCACTTTCGCTCAAGGTGGAATGAAGTCTTAGATATTATAACTGGACTTTATTTTCTAACCGAAACTAAATGCCTTTGTTAGGAAATTCTAAGTCATTGCTAATCGGCAACCAAGGATGTATGGATACGGACACATGTGTCGTGTTGGACACGGACACGACGCGCCGACTCGACAATTTCCCAATATTAGGATTCAGGGACACGTTGACACGCCATACTTTTTTTAGTAAGTCATATAAACATACACAATATTATAATAAAGTGCATTCCTAGAGCGACTTCACATAAAAAAAAATAGAAAAAAACGAAGAAGAAATAACGTAGAGAAGAAGAAGAGGTCCAAAGGTAGAGAAAATGATCATTTGCACATATCTAAAACTAAAATGTAAAACGTAGTTGGTTGCCAAGTCTTGACTGTGTACTGACCAAGTTCTGAGTGTATCGAAGGTGTATCCGACACGTTGGCCACCAATGTGTCTGACACCTGCTGATACGTCGACCAAGTGTCCGACGCGTGTCGGAGGCATGTCAAGCAAGTGTCGCGGTATCGGATACGCGTCTGATACGGATACGACAAGTTTTCGAAGAGTCTGTGCTTCCTTGTCAGCAACTCACTGCTTAATCTGTATTATATTAGAAATCTGATAATAAAAAATGACTCTGTGTTTGTTTGGAAAGGGATTATTCGAATTTAATACATCTGATTTTGTTAAAAAAAGAAACTCTACCTATGTTACAGAATAAGAAAGTGTTACAGAATAGGATATGTTAGGAAATTCAAAATATAATAGAATAGAAGTCTTAGGTTTCCTATCTCCACAAGGTTAGGTCATAGTTAATTTTATAAGCTTGTATTCAGTCAATGAATCAATACACAATAATATTTCAATACAATTCTTTACATGGTATCAGTGCGAGGCTTCTTTGGTTAACTAAACTTGAGTTGCCGCTCCGATAATCCTTTTCGCTTGTTAAAAGTTAACAAGCACCGCCAAACACAGCATCACGAAGCCACACAATCTCATCGTCTCTGCTTCTCCACGCAGCCACAACACACAAACACTGCATTAGTGATCGATCATCATCGTTGAGCATCAATACATCATCACCATCAACACTGCAATCAGAACAATCATTGACCATCAATAAAAACATCATCATCATCAACACTGCAATCAGAACAATCCCGAACATCATCAACGTATCATCAATACCATCAACAATCAGAACATCATCAACAAGAGATCGATTAGGGCTTCCAACATCATCAACCCATTTATAAATCATTGTCAACCCATCATCAATACCATCAATCTTGATCATCATCAACTAAAAGGGTTTTGAAAGAAGAAGGGGCTTCCATCAGTCTCAACATCAGAAGGGAGCAGCGATCGCACAATGTTTGCCATCTCTACATCAAATTTGCCATTTCTACATCAGATTTGCCATCTCTGCTAACCCTCAGAACAAGAAATCGATTGGGACTCTGACCGATTGGACAGTCGAGAGGGCGCCATTGATGCCCGATCTGATCGAACCAGAGATCAATTGGAGAGATTCACCTCCTTATCTCGTTTTCGACTTCCAGCTTCACTTTCGTCTTCTTGATTTGAAAGGAAAAAGAAGATTCTGTTTAGAAATTTTTTTTAATGATCAACTATTAGCATCCCCATAGTTTAGTCAGACCCACCAATACACTACATACCTACCGCCACCATGGGCGACAATACAAACAATGGTTCAAACACCACCACCTCACCATATAACATTCCTCATCACCCATACTTCTTTACTACTCTAATCAACCTGAGGTGGCTCTTGTTTCACAGCTGCTCCCTCCTATCAATTACAACATATGGAATCAAGCGATGACCATGGCTCTTAAAGCAAAAAAAAAATTGGGTTTTGTTGATGGATCTATTAGAAAACCCGGCGACAACGCCAATAATGATGAACTACTACAATGACATCGTTGCAACAACTTAGTGAAATCATGGCTCGTTAACACCATCTCATCTGACCTCCAGGCAAGTGCCATGTACTGTGAATTGGCCTATAATGTGTGGCCTGATTTGAAAAAAAGGTATGCATAAACTAATTACGTGCAAATCTATCATATTGAATCTGAAATTCATGGATGCACTTAAGGGGCGATGAATGTGGGTGCATACTTTACCAAATTGAAGGCTCTATGGAACGAATTGGATGTTGTGGTTGGTTTTGCTGAAGACACTAGTGACACCATGAACACCGTTCTCGCATATGTCCACACTCAATGCTCAATCAAGTTCTTGATGGGGCTAACCGATGCCTACAATTCTGTTAAATGTCAAATTTTGTTGATGGATCAACTTCCTCCACTCAACAAGGTTTACTTTCTCATGCTTCGTCATGAATGCCAACAAGAGATCTCTATAGGAAAATCCAACATACCTGATGCTGCAGCTTTTGACATGCGAAATATTGATCCCAAATGTGCACGCAACATTAACAAGTCGGGAGTACCCCGAAACCCTTTAATCCCGACGTCAAGTGTGGAACATGTGACAGGGTAGGTCATACTACTGCTGACTGTCGTTCTCATCTCATTTGTGATTATTGTGGATTGAAAGCCCACACTATCGACAATTGTTGGAAATTTAAGAAAGTCGATCCTACTAAACAACGATGTTTTCAGAAAGATTGTCTTAGGGGCAATAATGTGTCCACTTCTTCTGATGTGCAGCCATCTAATCTTTTCCATTCACTTCCGAGCAGTGCAAGCAAATCATGGCCTTGCTCCACAACAAGTCCAAGGCTCACAATATTGGTAATGACCTTTCTATTACAAAATTGACAGGTAAAGTACTCTCTCTCAAATCTCATGGCTCTTGTTCATCATGGATTCTTGATAGTGGCGTGACTGATCATATAGTTCATAACCCTCATTTACTCACCTCTTTCAAACCTGTCACACAATCGAACCGTTGAGCTTCCTGATGATACACTCGTTGTTGTTACACACATTGGCACCATGACTTTATCTTCAACTTTTACCTTACATGATGTTCTTTGTGTTCTTTTGTTTAATCTTAAATTAATTTCCATTAGCAAACTCACAAAACATTCTCTCTTTCTCACCATTTTCTCAACAATTTTTGTCTGATACAAGACCTTCGTTCGATGAAGATGAGTGGGACAACAACTGAGCTTGATGGTTTGTACTATCTAGACGACACCACCACCAAAACTTCCACCACTTGTTACATCACTCAAGACAATAACCCTGTGTTATGGCACAATTGCCTAGGTCACATTTCAGACAAAACTCTCAACTCCTTCCTGTCTCTTTTCGCAATGCTAGTACTTGTATTTCCAATAATTGTGTTATTTGTCATTTGGCCAAACAAACTAGAAATAAATTTCCTTTATCTCATATTCGAGTACTGCTCATTTTTCCTTATTACATGTTGACATTTGGGGAGGATATCATGTTGCTTCCTTTTCTGGAGCGCGTTATTTTTCTCACAATTGTTGATGATTATACACGATGTACTTGGATTTATCTCATAAAACACAAGTCTGACACATGCACACTCTTAATTTCTTTCATTAATTATGTTGAAAACCAATTTTCTTTCAAAATTCAAACCATTTGCAGTGATAATGGACTTGAATTTTTCCTCACTTATTTTTATGCTTCAAAATGCATTACCCATTAAACTTCTCGCGTCTCTACGCCCTAGGGATGGCAACGGAGCGGATTGGGGCGGATTTAAGCAAATCCATCCCGCCCCGCTGAGGATTGCGGGGCTCAAAATCCGCCCCGCATATCCGTTTATTAGTATTTTTCAAAACCGCCCCCGCCCCAAACAAATTTGCGGATATCCGCATAAAATAGGTTCATAGGTGGGTTTTTAATCCCCGCCTCATACAATTTTTACATAACAACATTGCAGCAACACTGCAATTAATAGCTTATTTTACAGCAATACTGCAACAGCTACACTGCAATCAATAGCATATTTGAACATAAGCTATTTTACAACAACGCTGCAACAACATATTTTAAGCAACAATAGCATATTTTACAGCATAACAACAATAGCAATCTACAATCATCCACTGACATTCTGACAATAAATTTGCTAATAGAATTTTTACAGCATAACAACAATAGCAATCCACTGACATTCTGAAAATAAAATTTAAACCTATATGTTCAACAACAGTTAAAGTATAAAATATTGTGAAAGCAAAACAACAACAAAAACGATGATAATCAACAAAATCCTCCACCACGCTTTGTTTTTTTGTTTTTACAAAAACTTTCACAACCTGAAATAAATAAAAATTTCAAGTTAGTTTCTATAAGAAAAAAAAATAACTATATGAGAACAAATAGAAAAATTGGCGTTGTTTTACATTACCTCCATCAAGTCCTTCAAATACAAAAAATATTCACAACTTTTCATTCATGAAACCAACATGCAACTTTGTTCCTACAACATAAAATAATTTCTTTTAGCAAGACCTAATATATATCATTAGTAGTTCATTATAGGCTCATTTAAATATTTATATACATCAAGAGGATCTGCATCATCTTGATAGGTGAACCTCCTATACGGTGAAGTAGAAGTTTCATCTGTCATAAGATAAACAATGTTAAGTTATATTAATTTACTCAAAAAAAGAAGCAAACATAAAATAAATAAGACATTTCATAGCAAGACTTTATTACCTCTAATATCATTCCATAACCAGTTTTGCGCACACATCAAAGCTTCTAATGACTTTGGATGAAGCCTATTGCGATGTGGACTAACAAACCTGCCACCCGTACTAAATGCAGACTCCGAAGCAACTGTAGAGACTGGAACCACTAAAACGTCCCTAGCAATCCGATTCAAAGTTGGATATTTTCTTCCATTAGTCTTCCACCAATTCAGAATATCAAAATTCTGTTCTGGATGTAAAAAAACATCAACCAAATAGAAATCCAATTCCGACTTGACATTACTATTAGGTCCATCCCCAGAGTTCCACATAGAATCCACAAAAAAATTACTAAGATCATCATCATCATCTGCATTTTGTGGTTGGCTAACATATGACTGACTATCTGCTGAAGAACTTGCCCTAGGCCTTGAACTCATATATTCACTTAGCAACTCAAAACACAAGTTCCGAACTTCTTGAATTTTTTGTTGTCCATCATCCTGATTATATAATTTGGGAAAGTAATACTCAATCAACTTCATTTTGAAACGAGGATCTAAAACAGTTGCCACAGCCATTATCCCATGGATTGCATTCCAATACTTGTCAAAATTTTCAATCATATTTGATGTCATCTGTCTTATCACTGGATAACTAGAAGTATGAACCGATGTAATGACTTTTTAATCAAAGAAATCTTTGTAAAAAAGGTTGGCCGTAGGATACTTTGTTCCAGAAAATGCTTCGGTTGGTTTATGAAACGATTTCAACTTCTCACACATCTCACATGCAAGCAACCAATCTTCATCACGTGCAACGATTTATATTGTGAATCGTGTTGCTTCAGTCTAGGAAAGACATCCTTAAAAATGATAGCAGTCTGAAGCATCAAATAAGTTGAATTCCACATTGTTTTGCAATCTAAAGCCAACTTCTTGCCACATTCAATTCTCAACTGTCTAGCTGTCTCTAGAAACTTTTCTTCTCTCTTCCCTCTTTCAATACCATCACCTATAACTTCCAACCCATCCTTAACAATCAAATTTAAAATATGCACAGAACATCTCATGTGGAATAAATCACCCCCTAACATCATGGTGCCTACCTCTAGCTTGCTTTTCAGAAAAGTGACAATGCTATCATTAGTTGAACAATTATCTATGGTTAATGCAGATAGTTTTCTATCCAAATTCCAATCCATCATACAATCCATTAATGCATCACAAAGAACTTCAGCAGTATGAGGGCATGGCACATAAACGAACCTAGCAATAAATATGCAATAATGTAGAACATATTAATTAATAAATGCCCATTGTCATCAATGAAATGCAAATAGAAAAAAATATGTTTACTAATAGAAAAATATGTTTACCTAATAATACGACTTTGCAATGCCCAATTGTCATCAATGAAATGTGTTGTGATCGCCATAAACCCCCTATTTTGATTACTCGCAGTCCACATATCAGTGGTAATTGCAATCCTACTTTTGTTCCTCTCCAACAATTTCATCGTCTTCACCCTTTCATAATCATAAATCTTCAAAATATCACTTTTTATGGTATTTCTAGACACTATCTTGAACTGTGGTTGGATAACACCCATCATCATTCTAAAACCATAATGTTCAACCGTTGAAAGGGGGTACTCGTGCAATATAATTGTTTTTGCAACGACTTCTCTTGCAAGTTCTTGGTCGAACCCAGAAGCACTAACAACAATCGACCCAGTCGATGTGGAAACACTCAATATAGATTGTCGTATGTCCACTTGACTACCCCTCTTCCTTAGACATCTTTACTATGGTCAATTAAATGACTTGTGTCATTCCTAGTCTCCCCTCCAAGTAAAGTACCACAATAATTGCATTTAGCTTTATCTAAACCGTTAATGGTAATCAATGTAAAGTGATTCCATACTACAGATGTGAACTTTTTTTTTGTTGGTGGTAGTAGTGGTAGATGAACATTACTATCAACAGTATTGTTTTCAACATTGGGAGTAGGAACATCATGAGGAGTGAGATTTGATTGTACCTCGGGTGATGGTAAGGCATTCGAACCCACAGGTGTTTGAGGAGAGTCATTACCATGGCCATCCCAATAAAAAAAAGGTAGATTGTTGAGTTTCAATTGACCTCGAACGATCTCCTGCCATATTCTATACATCAAGAAAACAAAAAAAACATTGGAGCTTAGACTATAAGAGTAGAAAAGGCAGTGATGTAGTAGAATTTTTTTATCAAACAAAAGACCAACCAATAGTAAAATCTTGAATCATTTATAAATAAAAAGTGAGTTCATATGAAAAACTGAAACAGATTAGGCAGATCTCTGACTATTTGACTAATGGAGTGTGCTACATGGTGGTAGCAATACTAAGCTTAACACATTTTCATAGAAACAATGTACCATCAACAGGGGTAGATTATCATCAGAATACCACAATACAAGCTTTAAGCCTTTAACCGATCCAGTGCCAATAAGACATGACATGCATTTTCCATTTAAATAAAATAATGAAACAACTCGTTAAATCAAGTGCATGAAAAACCTATATTAATTAACAATATATTGAATAAATTGCTAAGAATTTACTAAATCCCTTAAAAGAAGAATTTTCGACCAATTTGAAATCTGTTGCATCAGAAACAAATAGAAGTTGCAACACGTCACTCATAAATCACAATTTTTTGAACCATGCCCTTGAGAAGCTCTAAACCTTTAAGGTTTCCAGCTATAAGCAAATATCTTTACTAATTTCTTCATACATCTAACTTCACATTATCACAAACCCAAACATGTTTAACTTGATGGTCCCTCTAAAATCCCTTTTTCGCTGAAAAGAAAAGGGAAAAAACAAGGGATTTTGGAGGATGAAATTGAAATTTTTACTTCCAGGCTCCCCAGAGGCTAAGTAAACTTGAGAATTTCGGTATGGGAATCAAAGAGTAGATCACAAAATTGAATAATAATCAAATGTTGTTGCAAATCAGATACATTCTAGAAGGTAAAGCTGAAAACCAGCTCATTAGAATTGAAAATTTCTTCACGTCCCCACAAGGAGATTATTTAAACTCGACATTTCAGTCGATGGGTACATTACAAATTTAAACTACATTTAATCAAATGCTATACTCAAACATACTACAAATGAAGCAAGATCCAATAACAATAAAGTCTTAGAAACAATATGAAGTAAGGAACTGATACTTCACTTGAAATGCATAAATAACTCAAACAGATAATATCCCAAGTACAAATCAATCAAAACTTGAAAGAAGAAGCCATCTCAAACAAAATAAAAAAAATTGCAAATTTCTAATATCTCTAAAATCACTATGATAAAATGACCAATGAAGGGATAGGTAAAAGATATGGTATGGCTATGACACTCACACATAATAGTGAAGTATGAGACACCATTTGACAGGGATCTATTATTTAGAGTATGAAGGTATTTCTGCAATGAACTCTTTCTTCAACTTGCTCTCAAAATTTGTTCATGATCATGAAAACTGACTTCCAGGAACTTTCAAGCATATATTCATAATATCAAGTTCCTCTTCCTTGTCCTACTTGAATAACAAAGAATCCAATAACCAACACTGCAAACCTATACTTCCAAAGCTAGCATTTTTTTTCCCCATTGAAATAATCACAAGCATTTCTTAATGCAGCGACTATCTTAATGGCATCAAACTGGCACAACTCAAAGACACATTCAGGATAGTTATGTGCATAGAAATATCATCTGAGTTCAATCTCGAAATCCTTAATATGGTTCCGAAGATGAAGCAGATATGGACAGTTCCTATTTATGCGGTAAAGATGAAATTTATTAAAATCATAGAGTACATGGCACAAGAATGTACGCTGAGAAGGTCTACGTCAGATCAGAAAAATATCACGTAATAACTAGAGTTGTGATCCCTGCGAAAACAGGCGACTTCAAAACCAACCTTTATAATATTCAAATCCAAGTATGAAGAATAAACCAATCTCTAACAGACTCACCTATTTGCTGAATTTGTTGAGATGAAGAATAAACCAATCTTCTCCAATCCTCTCGAATCCAAGTATAGCATGTAAGAATCTAAAGGGCGAACATATCAAATGAAAAATCAAACCCAATCATGGTAAAAACTGAAAATTGCATAAAAATCCAGCTGATTTATGCTTAATATAGAAAACCCTAAACGATTTAAAAGGGATTAGAAGAAGATTAGAGATTGGAAGTAGTTAGAGAAGAAGAATATAGAAACCCTAAAACGAATTTGAAATTAACAGAAAAACGAAGAAGAGAGGAGCCATACCTTGGTGATGTGAGTCTGTGTCTCCTTCTTGCGTCTCATTCTTTGTGAATTCTCTATTGAGTTTTGGTATGGAGATGGAAGAGATCAAGAGATCATGATTATCTCTGTGATTTTGTGTCTCGAGGTGGAAAATAGGTCAGATTCGTCAAAAGAGGTCAGTGGATTTCAGAGTTTCTTAGGTTTTTTTTAAATGGTTTAGTTAATACTTACTTTAGGAAGGGTATTATAGTATATTGCAGTATAAACGGATATCCGCGGGGTGGATATGGCTAAAACTGTATCTGCCGAATAGTCAATGAATATTGTTGGATACCCGAACACCCGAAAACTCATTCAGCCATATCCAAATCCGCCCCACTGCCAACGCTACTTACGCCCCAACAAATGGGGGTAGGAGGCGCAAACATATACATCTTTTGAATGTTGCTCTTGCCCTTTTATTTCAAGCACACCTCCCTAAACATTTTTGGGGACAAACAATTATCACCGGTGCCTATCTCATCAATCGCACACCGTCCTTTGTGCCTAAAGGTAAAACGCCTTTTGAACTTCTCTTTAACAAACTACCCACCTACTATCGCCTTCGAGTATTTGGTTGTTTATGTTTCGCTGCCACACATGCCCAACATCCTAGCAAATTTGTTGCTCGTTCTAGTCAATATGTCTTTCTTGGATACCCTCACGGGCGAAAAGGATACAAAGTCTATGATGTCACCCACAAAAAGGTCATTGTTTCTAGTGACATCATCTTTCTTGAGGAAATTTTTCCTTATTTTTCTGACAAAATGCACAATCACCTCATTGATCAATCCGACACACTTTCTCGACCGGTCGCTCACTTTTTAATCCTCCAACATTGCCTTTCTCTTACCAGTCGGACCACTCCCACCGATCGGTCGCCCAATCCGATGTCTCAGTCAC
>QNQO01003894.1:0-40628 GCA_003290165.1 Berberis thunbergii | reverse complement strand
AGAGCTTAAAGCTAGGGCCTCCCCGTTTATGAAAGAGTTGATGGTGCATAAAATTTTATAGTGGAACATTCCACTTGGAGGATTACTACGGGTAGTGTCAACTTCTTTGAGGAACACTGGGCTAAGGATGAAATCTTTTTATGACATGGGGAAGAGGAGACATATGATACTTGGACATCCCTAAGGCAAATGTGTAGGCAGAACTTCAGAAGTTTATCCCCGGGAATTCAAAGAAAAGCTCAAGAGGCGTACAAAACAATTGTGAAAGGTGATGATGGTGATCAAGACACTAGAATATGGATACCTAATAATGATGGTACGTTCTCTATCAGCTCTGTATGTGAAATTTTAGGTGATAGGGGGACACCTGATGACTTTTGGAATTGGCTCTGGCACCCTCTTATGCCTTCTAAATTTTTGTTTTCACATGGAAGATTATTAAAAGGGCTATACCCATAGATGGAGAAATTAGAAGAATTTGATTGCAGTTGGCTTCAAAATGTGGATGTTGTGTTCAATCTGCAGAGGAAACCACAAAACACCTATTCTTAGAGGGTGAGTTAGCAAGTAGGGTGTGGAGACATTTCGAATTGGTTTTTGATATACATTTAAATAGACCGATTGAAGTCTATAGCGTGCTAATGGCGTGGTTTAGGAAGGCAAAGAAATCCTCATTATCTGGTATACTCCTTCATCTCACTCCTCTTTTTATTCTATGGGAGATATGGATTCAGATAAACAGAAAACTTTATGACGTAAAGGAGTGTTCGTCAAGCTATGTGATCATTAAAGTGTATTACTGGATAAAATGTGTAGCAAAATTTTTTAATCCTAAATCAAAGGAAACCAATGGGGCGTTGCTCACGAGATTGGGTATACAGGAAAAAAAAGTAGCAATGATTCCTCCCCGGGCGGTGTATTGGAAGTTTCCTCCTATGGGATGGTATGTGCTTAATGTAGATGGATCTTGTCGGGAGAAAAGCACTTTTGGCGGATTTGTTATTAGAAATGAAGAGGGTAACTTTGTGGCTGCCAGACAATGTTTTTTTGGGGAAGGAACAAACAATTTGCAGAAACGAGGGCCTCGCTTGAAGGCTTGAGATTTTGTGTTGATCAAGGTATTCGTAAATGTGTCATTCAGACAGACTCAATGTGGGTCGAACAATGGATCTTCTTATAAACAAAGATTCATTGGTCTCTGAGCAATTTGTGGAGGGAGATAAGAGAGATGAATAAGGCTTTGGGGTGGCATTGCATCCACATGTTCAGGAAGACTAATTCAGTGGCAGACACTTTGGCAAGACTGGCTCAAGCGGAGAATATGTCTCGAACTTATTCATGGGGATCACTCCCTAAAGAATAAAGTCCTTAATTATTCTTGACAAGAATAAGACGACATATCTTAGACTCCCGGATGTTATATGACAAGTACAAATAGTTTATGGCAGTCTGAAGGTCGCCGGATACAATTCGGCGAGAATTTTGCAGATTTGGTGAGGCATTGGTGGAGAATTTTCTGGACCAACAGGGGACAAACTCTGATTCAGGCTGGACAGAATGCAGCTCTATGTCTTCAGCACAATGCAGAGCTACGGGTCATACGGAGTGGTCGCTGGGGAAGGCACGCCAGTGGTCGCTTCTTTGGTGCAGTCTCTCACCAGTTTGACTGAGCTGAAAACTGGACAGGGTGTTCTGTCTCACTAAACAGAGTGTATTTTTTTTTGGGACCTGCTTTACACTAACCAGGGGTGCGGCCTGGAAGGACAGCAAGCCCATTGTTGCGAAATTTGCAGCTGCTCGGGCAGCTTTATTTACTGCATGCTTGCGAGTCAGCAGAACATACAGGTGCTGTCCTGTTTTCGCAGAATATGCAAATGTTGCAATGGTGTTGTCCTGTTTTCACAGAATATGCAGTTGTTGCAATGGTGTTGTCCTGTTTTCGCAGGAATTGGATTGCAATTTAAAAAAGTTGGTTTGTGGTTGAAAGATGTTTAAATGATCAAGTGGTAAGCAGAATTCTGAGTCCAAAGTGAAAATATATGTGACAAGAGTGCTCTGTTTTTACAGAATACTCTTGCTGCCTGTTTTTGTTAGTTGCAAATTTTGCACTTTGCAATTTGCAATTTAGTGGAAAATACAAATGCTAAGGATTTTTACTTCAAGCTACTCAGGCTGATTCTGGTGGGTTGCTCAAGGTGCACAATAAGTATCTGGTGTTGCTTGCTAAGTTCTCTTTAGATCTATTTGGATTTAGGTCACTTTGAGCTAGGTATTTTTCTGGTTTTAGGATATATGTCAATTTGTTTCCTTTTCTTTCGGGTAAAGTCGTCATGTACCCCCGACTTGTGTACAAGGTTTTTTCAAGTAATAAAGGTCTGGCATCCCATAGCTTCCCCTCCCCATTGGAGGTTCCAATAAAAAAATATAAATAAATAACAAGCAATAATGTAGACTCGAGCTCTTGAACAGCTGCGAACAGAATTGCACCACCCAGGGTTTCATAGACTCCACGGCTTTTATTCCAACAAGTGGGTTTTTAACCAAGACAATATGACTTATGCTATGTCTTTTACCAACTACATTGAGAGCCGAGAGGAGTGCAGCTGGAGAGAGCTTTTTGTCATTTTTTGAAACAGGGACATCAGAAACTATTCCAATTGTCAAGTATCTGCTTGAGTAAACATTTGTAGAAATTAATATTGTGCAAACGAAACAAGTTTGTAACTTGTGAATAAATTCGGTTAAAAGTAAATAGATAACTTACTCAGGTTCATTAGGTGCATCTTGTGGTCAACAGACATCATGTACATGTCTTTTTTTGGTTCATTAGCTGGGTCTTCTAGAATGTCTCCCTGCACAAAGTGAACATGAAGGCAGTGAAAAGCAAATCAGTTGTTCTTTTCTTCCGAGAGTTTCGAAACACCCCAGTTCTAAACAAAGTGTGAGACACAAACCTAGTAGATATTAAGCATCTCGAAAGTATATTTGCCTCTGAAAGGATATTAAGCATCTCGAAAGTAGCTTACTTCCATAGAAATATTAAAGACGAATTACCTTATGGCAAAGCCATAAATTCCGATCTCTGCTGTAGATAGATTTCTTGTCACGGGGACAGGCACATTATGTTTCTTCGCATACTCAATAACATCTTCTCGGCCTGAGATATCCAATTCCCTCCATGGAACCACAACTTTGAGGTCAGGGTTTAAAGCATAGAAAGCAAGCTCAAAACGAACCTGCAGAACATCATTCATGAGTAACAATCTCGCTTAAACAAAGAAGTTACAAACAAATTCACACACGAAAGCCAAGGCATACTTGATCATTTCCCTTCCCTGTGCACCCATGTGACACAGCATCAACTCCAACTTCTTTAGCTACATCAACCATAGCCTGTTGTTCAAACAAAAACAACAATTAAACCATCATAAAACCATTTTTTATACTTTCTGCTCAGATTTCTTAAAGAATAAAGGAGCATTTCTATAAAAAGGGATTAAGTCTGCTCTAAAGTACCTACCCTTTTAATTGGTCCATATGTCTCAAACTCCCCTTTAAGTCTACTCACTTGTCTCATAGTTCTACAAGAAACCATCAAGTTTTGTCAGTTTCCATAACGATACATTGTATCAACACAAATGAAAGAGGTTTTGGAGATTACTCACAAGCCTAGCCACAAACAATGTCTTGTATGGAACTGCTGATACATTTGGATCATTCGCTGGATCGTCTGTGAAACGAGATAGTAGAGTCAGAAAAAAAAAATGCTTCAGCTAAATTTCATGGAAAATTTTGAAATACTTACATTTCTCAAGCTCCTCAACAGCCTTCTTTGCACCATTTTCTAACCGTAATTGGTGTACTTGTTCTTCTTTGGCCTGACAGCAATAGATTGAATCATGAAACCATAACGTCATAACTGACTTAGCAATGGACAACAAAACAAATTAACATAGGAGCCAGCAATCAAATATATTCGTATTTCAAAACAAGGTAAAATCCAAAATCTTGATCCGAAATACAGCCCAAAAATTCACCAATTCCAAGTCCATTGAGCATTAAGTGAAGAAAGGTGGCGAAGCCTTTGTGATTCAATAATTAAAACCATAATATTATAAGAATACCATAATAAGGCGTGAAAACAAACAAATCACAGGACGTCCATAATCTCCTGTACATCATGATGTAGCAAATATCTTCCATATACAAGATTAGACAATACCATTGTCTAAAGAGAGATAACAGTGCTTAAATCATTTATGTAGGACTTAGATGTGAGAACTTCCAGATGTGGTAGGTTAACACAGCCTCTACATATACTTGGAACACACATAGTATAGGAAATCAACTAATTGGAAGTCCTATCAAATTTCCAAATTTTGGAAATTATGCATCTGAACAAAGAGTTCAAAGCATCAATGAATATTCCAGCTCATAATTAAATTAGCACAATACCTGCCAAAAGATGAAATAAGTACTGATAGTCTGTGCTACAACTTCATTTGCCCATATATCGTGATTCGGCTATACAAAATAACATATCAATGTTTCAAATTGATCCTCCAGCCAAAAAACAACTAAAGTCAATACTAATATCTAAGCAAATGTTTACCATGTTGAACTGAATTCCATGGCGGATTGCATGTTGACAAGAAGCCATTTATCCTGGATAGAAGCTCTTGTTTTGCCTGCATTTTACATGATATTAACAACAATACTTTAGCATCACTCACTCAGTTTGGACTACATGTCAAGGAGTGATCTGCTATTTACCTTTCGCAAGTACCAAAAGAAATCCACCAGTACCAGCACAATATGCAACTAGCTGCCAGAAATCAGAATCTTGTTGAACGGATGACAGATTAGCTGCCAGAAATCAGAATCTGGTCAGCTGTAACATCTGTTAGTGGCAACATCATTGCCCGATCATGGTGACGCTGCACTGGTAATTTGGCTAGTCACTATTACTACTGTTTCTTGCATCTAAAAAATAAAATAAGGAAATATCAGATAAGATTATGAAGATATGAAGTTGTATCATCTCGAAGTCCCTTGAATCCCACAGCTTCAGGTTAAGCAAAAAAAAGGGTGACTCTACAGAAGAATACTCAAAATGCTATAAGAAAATTAGAAGATACAAAATTATACGAGGAGTTTGATGTACTTTAACAATTTGAACAGTGGCAGCATCTGGTGGCATCCCTCTGCAGTAGTTAAGAATTGCTTCTGAAGACAAAGCATCCCAAACACCATGACAAGCCTACCACCAGCCGAAGATAACTGCAACAATCATATTACAGTGCTTAATGCCAAGAATAAAGAAGAAACAAAAAAAATGGACAAAGTAGGAGCACACCTTCACTTGCTCTTAAAAGGTTGAAACAAAGAAGAAACAAAAATCACTCCCCAAAATCATACTGTATGGAAAAGTTATTGCAAATAAACATAAATGAAAGATAATAAATAGATAAGGTGCATTGGTCAGTACTAATAGCCTCCCTAATAGCCTGACTATTGTTGATGTAGTGATCACAATCCAAATTCAATAGATAAGGTGCATTGGTCAGTACTAAAACCTAAAAAGACTCAAAACGAAGAAATCAGAAAACAAGTAGATAGGTCTAAATAAGCTGCAATTAAAATATAATTATCTGCTTTTTTAAAACCTAATTACTGATTCAATAGAGATGCAAGAAAAGCGAGAAGAAGAACGAACGTGAAGGTGGATAAAGTCGTACAATCAACCATCTTAAAATGCAAAAGTATTTTCTAATTGGAAAAAAAAACTTTCAATCTAATGATGGGGTCTCTGGCACTATATGCTAAAAGGCCAGTATATTTGGCACCTTGAAAAACTCTAACCTAGAGTCAAAATTGTTTCTGAAATTTTGTAATAAGGTGTTTATGGTAGCGACATAAATTAAAATATGGATAACGTTGGTTGATGCTCCTATGGAGGACGAATGTGAGACAAGTCAAGGGGTGGAAACACAACGTGTGGAATGTAATGGGCAGGGGGACACGTAGAAACAATTGTTGTTGATGGAAAGATGCATGTTGCAGTTGATCAGGAAGACTTGGTGGGTGCTAGCTATACTTTGAGTGTAGCAGGGAGAGCTTTGCGCTTGAAAGAAATTTCTGCATAAAAAACAAAGTGTGATAACTCTATTTCTGCTCCCTTGTAGATCGTTCCATTGTAGGGGAAGTAGCTCAGACTCGAAGCTCTTTGGTAGCCGAGGTTACCATGCCATTAGCTGATTCAAAGAAGCAAAAAGAGGGATTAACGAATAAGGAAATAGACAATGCTTTTAAGCAAGATGAAACCAAATTAGATGAGGTTTCATGCACTGATATTGATGAAACAAACATGGTGGCTTTAGCTGGTCGTTTTGAGATGGATGTGTAAAGGGAGCTTGCTGATGGGTCTAGGATTATATTGATGAAACAAACATGGTGGCTTTAGATTGTCATTTTGAGATGGATGTGTTAAGGGAGCTTGTGATGGGTCTAGGACAACAAAAAAGTTTCTTTTGATGACAGAAACAATCAGATGAAGGTGGTTACTGATGAGTCTAAAATGATGAGGGTCTTTCGAGCAAAGAATCATTCTCAGACAATGAATCCGAAGCCAATGCAACTCAAATGCAACTATTGTATTTGGTATCAATCATATGGTGCTAAGCACAAAAAGAAGAAAAGTTCAAGAAACAGACCTCCTATGGGGGAACGTAGAGTGATGAGGAACATGCCAACCCCAACCTGGAGTGATGATACATAACATCATGTATTGGATTGCTCGGGGAGCAGGTAATCAGGCTACCGTTGCAGATTAAAAAAAATCGTGCAGGAGAATAACATAAAACTTTTAGCTATTGTCGTGCCTATGATCAATGCTGTAGGCACTTGGAGGTTGCAGGAAAGGTATGTCTCCACTTTTTACTTCTAATGAGGACTTTGGGGGTAAAATCTGATTTTTTGGGACAATGATTTAAAAGTTGATGTGTTGAAATGTACGAATCGGATATTGTACTGTAGGATGTCGATAATAAGCTCGAATAAATTATTTTTCATTTCCTTTTATAAGCAAGTGTGTGGTGCAGGAAATAAGGAGCTTGTGGGTAGAAATGGAACACATCGCCATGAGAATCACTAAACCATGGATTATTCGAGGAGATTTTAATGTCATTACAGAAGAGACATCAAAACTTGGTGGACATCCTCCAGTCCAATTGGCCATATCAGATTTTTCGTAATGTATTGTTGCTTTCGGACTCATGGACATTGGCTTTGCTGGTCCCAAATTTACCTGGTGTAATAATCAACAAGGAGATAATAGAACTTGGGCAAGATTGGATAGATTTTTGGTGAATTCAGACTGGGCTGCGAAGTACAACATACTCGGATTGAACACTTACTCAGAACTTGCTCTGACCATGCCCCGTATTGTTTCTTTGCCAATCACATAGAGAGCAGGTATGTCTCCTTTCAAATATCAAAGAATATGGTCCACTCATCCCGATTTTCTGGATTTTGTTTACAGAATAATAATTGAGAATGAAATGAGGCGATGTTTAAGATGTCTTTGAAATTAAAGAACACGAGACACACTTTTAAAATTTGGAACAAGTAGACTTTTGAAAATATCTTTAGCCAGCTGAGGAGGTTGGGGGATGAAATTCAACAATTAGAGTTCAATTTTGATGCAGGGATGGTAAATGATAGTGTGAACCTAAATAGATGCCGGAAAAATATAAATTGGCAATGGTTCACGAAGAAATCTTTTTGAAGCAAAAGTCGGGAGAAAAATAATTTAAAAAGGTGATGCATATACAAAATTCTTTTTTTGCCCCATTCAAAGCTAAACAGAAGATAATGGCGATATCAAAGATACGTGATATGGAAGGTAAGGAAATAACAGACTAGAAAACAATCATTCTGGAAGTGAACCATGTTTTCCAACACTTGTTGTCGGAAGGTTACTAGGAAGATGATGGTCTTTTGGAGTGTATCCCATACTTTGCCTAGCCAGAGGATTGTGATTTGATTATGTAGGCACGAGTTTAGAAGAGGTTAGAAATGTTGTTTTCAATATTTCGAAGGATAGTGCTCCTGGTCCAGATGGTTTTGACTGTGAATTTTTTCCAGAAATGTTGGCAGATTATTGGATATGATACGTGGTAAACAACAAATGAGTTATTTGATTGTCATGCTATGCTAGGGTTATTCACTGGTAACTTATTTGCTCTCATTCCCAAAGTGGAAGTTCTGCCCACTTTTCTTAGTTTAGACCTATTAGTCTTTGTAATGTGGTGTACAAGGTGTTTAACACAATATTAGGTGATGGTTTGGCAAGCTTTCTCCCAAACATTATTTCTTTGGAACATGGGGTTTTGTAAAGGGATGTTTATTTCAGAGAATATAGGATTGGCTCAAGAGTTAATCCATTGGGTAAAATGTTATTGACAACAACATTATCCTCAAACTGACATGGAAAAGGCGTGAGATAAAATTGAATGGGTTACCTAATGGCTGTGCTTCGTAGGTTGGATTTGATAATAAAATATGCCATCTCATTTCTAATTGTATTGCTCACTGTGGTTTTTCAGTATTGCTTCAGGGTAGATATGATAGGCAGTAGTCTTCCCTGGGTCTCAGACAAGGGGATCCTCTTTTCCCTCTATTATGTGATTGCAACAGAAATGCTAAGCATGGGATTCAAACGAGCATACCACAAGGGGGAAATTGGATTTTACCACACACCTAGGGCATCTACGCCCATTACTCATATATTGTATGCGGATGCCTCCTTGGTTTTTCTGAATGGTAGGAAACAATCAATGAGTAGTATGAAGTTCCTAATGAGATATTGTTTGACATCTGGGTAGAAAATTAATGTTGAAAAAAGTTCGTATATGATGGATGAGAAAATGCGTATTGAAATATTAGTTCTTATTAAACAATGGACTGGTTATTGCTACAAGCATTCTCCATTTACATACCTTGGGGTGCCATATATCATGGTAAATGCGAAATTGTTTACTTTGATCCCTTACTAAATAAGAGATAGCAACGAATGCGGGGTTGGAAGGCCAGGTTACTAGGGGTGTTAATCGGTTCCTAAAATCGACCGAACCGAAATATAAAAAAAGCCTGAATCGAGAAAAACGAAATCGACCATTAGAAAATAGAACTGTGTTAAACCGGTTCGGTTTTTATTTTTTCACATCCGAAACAACCGGACCGAACCGAACCCTTCCTCTTTCTCTTGTTTTTAATCCCCCTAACCTTTTTCTGTCTTATTTGATCCCCACCTACCCACTCTTATTTAAATTTCACCCCATTCCAATGCACCCCACGTCCCCACCCTCTTTCTTAACTCTCACTATTTTTTTTAATGCCCTATTCAGAGAAAGAGTTAAAAAAGTCTACCCTTTCTATCTTATTTAAGCCCCACCACTTCTCCCCACCTACCCAACTTTTTTTTTTTATTAATGTCCTAGTTTCTCTTTTTTAGCTATCTCTCCCTTTCTCTTTATCCAACCACTTGCAAGTTGAGGAGGAGAGACAAAGTTTGACTCAATCTTGTTGAAAAACCAAGCTTTTGACTTGCTTGCATGAAGTAAAATGAGCAATGGCGATTGCGACAGCTTTGACACTTCGTCATCGAAGGTTTTGGTCTTGTTCAGATCATCACATGGGTGTGGAGGAGATAGATTAAGATGCAAACAATGCAGCTATGGTTATAGTATTATGGATGACGTTATAGTATTGTATATATGAGAGACATGACTATTTTTTTAATATTATGGATTAGTCGGAGCTTTGAAACTCTCTTTGTATTAAAAAAAGTTCTAAATAAAAAAAAAAAAAAAACTCTCTTGTATTCATTTGGCATTTGCTTTCCCTTTACTGCTTCCCATTCTCTCTCTTTTATTTTATTTATACTATCTCTATCTCTGCGTTTCCTCCATTGCAAACCATGCTTCATTTTCTTCTCTTTATTCTTTGTAGCTTTAACTTATTTTTTTGTGCTAGAGCCAACTCGATTGTTTGTAGCAGCAGAAATTAAAAAAAAATAAAAAGGGAAATAACCGATCGGTTTGGTTATTTATTTGATAAATGTGAAAGCCAAACCAAAACTAAATTCTTGGGGGAAGATATATTCTGATTAGACATGTGCTCTTATCGATGCCAGTGTATACTATAGCTGCGACATGGGTGCCAGTGAAAAATTGAAGAATATCCAAAAATAATTGTTGATTCTTTTGCGGGGGGGGGAGAACTGAAGGTAGGCATAAGAGAAAATGGTTGCTTGGGATAAACTTAGTTTCCCTACTGATGAGGGAGGATTAAGTGTGTGTAGTTGGATTGTGTGGTAAGAGCTTTTTGTATTAAGGCCTTATGGAACTTGATGAGCACAAATTCAATTTTGTCAGTCTTTATGAGAAAGAAATATTTAAAGGCGGGTTCCCATTATTCTTCAGGATGTAAAAATAGGTGCTTCCCCTTACATAAAGGAACTGATGGAGTTCAAGGATTTTATGGTGGATCACTTTGAATGGAAACTGGAACTGACAATGTTAGCTTATTTAATGAACACTAGGTTGAATGTGAGATTTTTCACCTAATTGTTGGAAAAAGACAAATAATAAATTTCCTTACCTAAGGCATATGTACAGAGAAACTTCAGGTCACTTTGTTATGTGCTGCAAAGGAAAGCCAGAACTTTACAGTCAAAGGTTGCGTGGAGAAGTGGGTGAAAAGGATGTTAGAATTTCGATCCTATGTAACATTGATAAATTTTCAATAAACTCTGTGTGCGAAATTCTTCAGAGTACGGGGCTAAAAGATCAATTTTGGATTGATTTGGCATACATTGCTACCTACAAAATCTCCATTTTCGTATGGAAAATAGTAAAAAGAGCTTTGCTAGTGGATGGGGTCGAGAAGAATTAGTTTTTAGTTTGCCTCTAAATGTAGTTGTTGCCATAACTTTGGGGATGAGATGACCAAACACCTTTTTCTGGAAGGAGAACTTTCCAGGAGATTGTGGGATCATTTCGAGACAGTTTTCGACATTCATGTCCATAGACAGGGATAAGTCTATACCATACTTAAGTTATGGTTTAGACGGGCGAACCCTCTGACTCATTCATGTATCCTTATACAACTTATGCCTATTTTTATTCTTTGGAAAATTGGATTCAGATAAACAAGAAACTATATGAATGCAACGTATGGTCTGCAAATTATGTGATAATAAAAGTTGATCATTGGATTAGAAGTGTCTAAAAAAAATTTATTCCCAAGAAAAGAGATGTTATGGCAAGTTGATTAGTAGTTTTGGATTACAAAATAAATTGGTGGTGGTATCTCCTATTCGAGTTGTTTATTGGGTTTTCCCACCAGTTGGATGGATTATCTTAATGTGGATGGGTTGTCGGTAGAAAATATGGCGACAAGAGGATATGTGACAGGAATGAAGATGGAAATTTTATGGCAATTAGCCAAATTTTATTTGGAAGGGTCTAACAATGCTGCGAAAACAAGGGCCTTATTGGAGGGATTGAGATATTGCAAAGGGAATGGGTTCTTAAAATGTTGATTCAGATGGACTCATTGCTGGTTAAACAATGGTTTTTCGGAGGCAAATATTTCGGTTTTAAATGATTGGTGGAAGTAGATTAGAGATATGAAAATCTTTGGTGTGCCACTGTATTCACATTTTTATGTTGACTAATTCAGTTGCAGATGTGTTGGCAAGGTTGGCTCAAGAAGTTATACATGGGCGTCTATTCCTAATAGGCCAAGAGCTTTGCTTACTTTAACAAAATGAGGTCATCATATCCAGGAAACCCCATTGATTGTTTTTTTTTAAATGTGCTTTGATCGTTGTGATAAGCTCAACTTATTTATCTTGGTTTTAATGTTTGGAATGGGAGGATACTCATGCTCTGTTTATAAAAAACAGAGACTTTTGAGGTGTGGTGTTGGGTGAGAGCAGATGATATAGAGCTTTGTCTTTGTTTGCCGGATTCACAACTATCACAGGGAATTGCTGGTAGAGTGGTTTTGCTATTGCGTCATACACTGGCTGTGTACAGTCCTTTTCAGGACAACAACTAGCAAATATTTTTGCAGTAAATAAGAAACAACAATTATGCAGCAGGACAATAGATTGTTTGCCGCAGGACAACAAAATGTTGGTGGCAAGTATGTATGGATTTAGGGACAAAAAGCAGGAATTTGTTGCCTCAAGAGAGTTTCTTTTTGGATAGCAGGTTTTGCACGGGTTGGGGACAATAGCAGGTATCTGGATTTTCTGGATACTTGCTAAGATGGCAGGAGCTTGGGTGGTATTGGACCAACAATTTTGAATGACGACTCTTTGATTTTCTTGAATGGTAGGAAACAATCCATTGAAGGATGCATTGAATTTTATAGAGAAATATTGTCAGGCATTAGGAGAGAAAATTAATATTGGCAAAAGCTCTTTCAAGGTTGATGAGAAAGTCTGGGCAGAAAGAATAATACTTATCAAACATATACATAATTCATTTTCAAGCAATCTCTTTTCATATACCTTGGGGTACCATATATCGTGGCAGATGCAGAATAACAATTTTTTGTCGAACTGGTAAACAAAATACAAGGTTGGAAGGCCAAATTACTCTCTCCCGGGGGGGGGAATTAATTCTTGATTAGGCATCTTATTGTCAATGGAATTTACACCATAGCTGTAAACATGCGTACCTGTAAAAGTTTTGGAAAATTATCATAAACTGATTGCGGATTTCATTCTAGGGTGACCATGAAGGGAGACATAAACGGAAATGGGTTGCATGGGATAAGATCAATGTCCGTACGAAAGAAGGTGGACTTAAATGTGCGCAGCTTGGATGGTATTATAAAGGCTTTTCGAGATTAAAGTCCTTATGAAATTCGACAAACACCAATTCTCTATGGGCTGATTCATGAATAATAAATATTTGAAGGCAAGGGTCCCTATTAGGACGCAAGAGGTTAAAGCTGGGGCTTCCCCGTTTATGAAAGAGCTGATGGCACATAAAAGTTTGTAGTAGAAAATCCACATGGAAGATCACTTGAGGAATCGTAAGCTTCTTCGAAGAACAATGGTCCAAGGGTGAAATCTTTTATCGTTCTAGGCAGTACAAAACAAATGACAGATGGCATTCCTTAAGGCAAATGCACAGGGAGACTTTCAGATTTTTAGCCCCAGCAATGCAAAGAAAAACGCAAGATCTATACAGAACAAGACTGCAAGGTAACGAAGGAGAAAAAGACACCAAAATTTGGATACCAAATAATGACGGTATGTTTTCTATTAGTTCATGTAAAATTCTTCGTAGTAGTGGACTACAAGACCAATTTTGGAAATGGATTTGGCATCCGTCACTTCCTTCTAAAATTTCCATATTTACATGGAAGATCATTAAAATGGCCTTACCTATATTTCCATATTTCCATATTACTTGGAAGATCAACTTGCTTCTAAATGTAGTTGCTGTACTAATTTTGGAGATGAAACTACCAAACATTTGTTCTTGGAGGGCGAATTTGCAAGAAGAGTGTGAAGATACTTCGAATTAGTTTTGACATACACATGCATAGACCGGTTAAGTTTATAACATGTTAAATGCGTGGTTTTAGGAAGGCGAAACAATGATCTTTATTAGGTATCCTCACTCATCTCACCTCTCTATTTATCATATGGGAAATTTGGATTCAGAGAAATAAGAAGCTTTATGAAAGAAAGGAGTGGTCATCCTGCTATGTGATTATAAAAGTTTATTATTGGATTAAATATGTGTCCAAATTTTTATTTCGAAGGAAAGGGAAGGCAATGGTGTTTTGTTGCACAGTATTCAGGAGAAGAAGGTGGAAGTGCTTCCCCCCTGAGTGATTTTACTTGTCTTCCCCTCCAACAGGATGGTGTGCACTAAACGTGGATGGTTCTTGCATTGCAAATAATACATCTGGGAGGTTTTGTGGTCAGAACTGAAGAGGGCAACTTTGTGGCAGCGAGGCAATGTTATTTTGGCGATGGTCTTAATAATGCAGCTGAAACTAGGGCTTTGCTTGAAGGTTTGCAATTTTGCAAAGAGAAGGGAATACAAATTGCATGATTCAAATGAACTTAATGCTGGTAAAGCAATGATTTTTTCGGGAAGCAAATATCCATTGGTCAGTTATCAATTGGTGGAGGGAGATCAGAGAGATTAGTAATACTTTAGTCTGCCACTGCAATCATATTTCAGGGGAGATACTCTGTGGCAGAACTTAATCATGGGACTCGCTCCTAAATGAGCCGAATTTCTACTTATTCTTGATAAGAATAAGACGGTGTATCTAAGGCGCTCAAGACCTTCATGATTATGTCGAAATCATCCTCTGTTTTATCAGCTGGAAAGAGAGCCCTGCTTCAGCTGGAAATATTGTTAATGGTAGCTGTGGAATACGCTGATGTTGAAGTGTTTACTGTGCTTCAGCTGCTGTAACTTGGAATAGAATTGGAACAGCAGTGGCGACTTAATTGCTACTGGCAGACATGTAGGAGATGATTTTGGCGGCCAGCTAGGACGTGTGGTTTATGTCAATGTGCAGATTGGGTAAAAAAACAGAGGAACACACACTCTGTTTTGACAAGAATGCTGGACGGTGGTTTGGAGCCTATTTGCTTGTGGTGCGGTGGTGCTGCTGTTGCTGTGTCGCTGCATTGCTGCTATGCTGCTGTGTTGATGCTGTGAATGCTGCTGAAATGTTGTGCTTCTGTTGTAAATTCTATTGTGTTGCTGCTGTCAATGCTGCTGGGATTACTGCTGGAATGTTGCTAGAAGCTTTTCTGACAGGGATGAAACAACTTCATTTTTGTTTGGGAGTTATGTTAGGTTTGTTTGTGGCTTCTTGATCCTTGGTGCTCCTCTATGATGAGTAAGACCGAGAAATAAGGCCTAATTATTTTTGCTACTGTAATGTTTTAGGACTCAGAGTTTGTTTTTTATTTTTCGGGTTTAATTTCTTTTTGATCAAGTAATTAATGTCTGACATCCCATAGCTACCCTTTCCCTCTGGAGGTTTAAATAAAAGATAAAAAAACTGCAGGGGTCGTTTGTGTAGCAGCAGTTTCTGTTAGAAGAATTGGCAGCCTTTGCAGGCTACTGGAGTTTGACAATTTTCTTGGTTTACTTTGTTCATTCAAATAGGTTAGCCTTTTTGTTTGTTTTGTTTCTTTATGTTTTGTTTGTTTGTTATGTTTCTTTATGTTTTTTTTCCGCAGGCCTGGTCCTGTATCTGTGTGCTGTATGATCAGTAAATCCAAAATCCAAATATCAAGCAATTCAAATCCAAATACCAAGCAATTCAAATCCAAATATCGTTCTTCAATAAAAACAAACAACATAATTGCATCCAAATCCAAATCCAAGCTACAAATTCAAGTCCAAGTGTCACATACCCACATATAAAATTCAATATCTATTACAAATTCAAATTGTATCCAATATCTATATTACATTGAACATAAATAGCTAAGCTAGCCACTCAAATTAAGCTATCACAAAACCTGTATTGACAACCTTTGCCTTTCCCTTTGATGTTGATTGAGAAATTTGAGTACGACCACTTGAGCTTGCATTACTTTCTTTGCCTTGGCTGTTGTGATTTTAACCTTTGCAAAGTCTAAGAAAAAAAACAAGATAATTAATAGAAACACTATAAATAATGAATATGTTAATAACCATAATAAAAACCAAACTACAAAAAACACAAATATAACTATTTCACACTCTATATAGAACTCAATTTCCTCTGCATTTGCTTCATACTCAATGTTGGTGATGTCATCACTTTTTATCTAATTTTTGAAGCATATCAATGCCTCCCACAGAATTTAGAGTGAGAGATGATCTAAAGGAATCAATCAATTGGCCTCCAATGCTAAAAACACTCACACTAGCAACTATTGACACTTGAATAGGCAATACATCTTTCGCTAGCAATGCAAGTGTGGGGTACTTATTCCCATTCAACTTCAACCATCTTTCTCATAGGTAGAAGACTTTAAAAAAAGTGACAAAAACCTCGACACTTTCCCAATCTTTCTCATAAGGTGGCCCAACCCTCCTTTAACCTTTCTTTTTGGATCTACTTCTTCATTATCATCGAACTCTTCATCTTCTATGAAATTTGTAAGTACGTACTGTCATCTTTTACACTCATCCTATCAAATACCTTTTTAAATTCAAACTAGATTCTAGCATCAAATATGTACTATTCCCACCTAGTAGGCACATCCTTAATAAAAGAACTTTTGTCATTTAAAAACTGCTTCTCAACAATATCCTTGAAATAAGCAAACCTTGAGGTCTTGTTTTTGACAAACATCACAACATTTCTAATTGATGCCACGTTTTTATCAAACTTTTCAACCCCTCTTTCACTATCAAGTCGATAATGTGAGCTAGACACCTCACATACATATATTACCCCCAAAAATAAGTAAACAATTAGACTTCATCTTAATTTTAGCAAGTACATACTAAAGTCTCACCTTATTAGCTGATGCATTGTCAACTAAAATACACATCACCTTTTATATCTTCCATCCTACCAAACACTGTTCTATCAACTTCCCTATTTGTTTACCTTGATGACTAGTAATGAAACAAAAGTTTAGGATTTTTTGTGATTATTCTAGTTATCATCCACAAAATGAGCTGTTAGCACCATGTAGTTCACATTTTGGATACTTGTCTATGTATCAGTAGTCAAACTGACCCTATGCTTGCTCAATTGACCTTATAAATTAGTCTTCTTTCATGTCATGATAACTCTGTAACAACTGCCTAACAATAGTTCTTTGGGATGGATCATGTAGTCTAGATTGTATAACTCTCACCATCCGCCTAAAACCCCTCCTTCTCAACAACATTAAAAGGTTGCTCACAATCACTAGGAATTCAAAAAATCATTTACATCGAAAATTGGACAGGCTTTTAAAGTTTTGCTCAGGGCGATTTTGGGCAATCCAGGGGTAAAACTGGACAAGTTTTAATTTCGGGTTGTATCTTTTAATCTAGGTCGTTCCTGGATTGTGGGAGAGAATTTGGATCGTTGAACAAGGAAGCAGCTAGGTTCCCTATAGCAGCCACCGACATCCCTGTTTCCCTAGGTTGATCAGCCGCCGCCTGCTTGGCTGACGTCCTCCTGGCCGTCGCCCTGCTTGATGCTCTACCTAGCCTCAGTTCTTGGACGCGGTTGAGTTGTTGTTGTTCATAAACGTGTTGCTGCCAGGGACTCTACTCAAAAGGGCGGGCTGGGTTCATCAATATCTGCAGTCCTTCATCCAGGGAGCAGATCTGGTCCGTTAGATAGTAGAGGTGTTTCTACATGGCGACAACTCAGCTAGCCAAAGGGGTTGTCCCTGTGGCTGGCAAGGAGGACAATGGATCTTCTAGGCACTCTTTTGCGCAAATTCTTGGGAAGGCGATGAAGGATGATCTTGAAGACAAGCCGGTGAATTCATAATAGGTCTCATTGACCCTAGGCATGTGATGGTTTATTTACAATCTGAAGATGAAGTCAAGAAAGTCCTATCAAAGGATTCCTTTATGATTCGGGGAGTTCGATATAAAATGTTTCATTGGCATCCTGGTTTTAGCCTACAGACGGATCCGAAATTGGCACCATTATGGATTGAACTTCCTAACCTTCCTTTCGCATTCTTTCTCCCCGCAATCATGAAGGCGATTGGAGATTCTTTCGATACCTTTCTCTGGATTGATGATGGTACAAGATACTTTGCTCCCCCAAAAAGTCTCACGAATGTGCGTTGAGATGGAAGTCTCTAAACCTCTACCACATAGGATTTGGCTTGAGAGCCCAAAATATGGAAGATATTGGCAAAAACTTGAGTATCCAGGATTCAAATATTGCGATCATTGCTCCCTAATTGGGCATGAGAAGGACTATTGCAGAAAATTGGTTGGAATGAAGAAAGAACAAACTAAAGTGGATGGAGACAACAACAAAGAACCAAAGTCTTCAGATAAGGCCAAGCGAAAACAAACCCAGTTTGATGAAAAGTAAGATCAACATGTGAAAAAGAAAAAAATATGTCCCGGTTGTCAAAAAAGCGGTGGAAGCAAATGGAAAAATAGGAACCAGTGGCGCCAAAAATTCTCAAGGGGTCGAGGTTAATAGTGCACTGATAACAGAAACCAAGGAGAGTACAAAGGGAATTTGAGAATGTGATTTCGGCGAACAAATACGGGGTCTTAGCGGAAGAAAGAATTGGGGAAGGTAATGATGAAGTAATAAAAACCCAAGAGGAACGCAGGATGGAGTCCCAAAACATGAAGCTAAGCAAGGATAATTCTTAAAATACACAAGAGGTTTTAAAAGAAGCAGGCTACACAATGAGTGAAATTAAAATGACAATGTTGGAAAAAAATTGTGATGAAGCTAATTCTGATGAAGGATCCGAGAATGCTGCTCCACTATCACTAGTTCCCTTTGTGGGGGATAGTAGTTCAAATTACACACATGAAGGTAGTAAGTCAGGCTACGCCATTCCTAATATTACTCCTGCTGAACTGGAGAAGCAGCAGCCGGGTTTTTCTGCTGAAACAGGGAACAACAAGAGATACAGGGGCCAGCTCTTGACTATCCTAGGGTGCTGATCGGGGGCTGCACTGATCACATCAGAATAAGGGAACAATATGTTGAAGGATAAGCTAGACTCAATGACGAACAAGTTGATCAATTGTGCATTTCAGATGCCGAAACATAGCATGTCTGATAAGATATCGAAACAGAGTACAGAGGAGCCGAATCAGCTAATGATTGGAGAACCAAAGGCTAATAGGGACCCCAAATAATTTGCAGGACCAGGCTGAAAATTTGCAGGACCAGGCTGAAGAAGCAATTGCCCACAAAATTCAGGAACAGGGAGATGACAAAAGGTTAGACCGTGACGCGGTGTTGGATAATGAGTTCGATGCTAAAATTTCTTCGAACAATTTGATTGATCCAGGGTACCATTCGGGTGAGGTCAAAATAAAGGAAAAAAAGAAAACTTCTAAGAACGGTTCGGTGGTGGGGTCTCGGAGAGTGACGCGAAACATGGTTACCTCAAGTGTTAGTAATGATAGATAACATCATGTTTTGGAACGCAAGGGGAGTTGGTAACCGGGCGACCCGATGTAGACTCAAAAAGCTGGTTAAAAAAATAATGTAAGGCTACTTGCTATGGCGGAACCTATGATTCAATCTTCAAGACACATGGAGATTGCCAGTAAGGTGACCTTGCCTTGCTTTGCAATGAATGAGCAGTATGGAGGTAAAATTTGTCTATTATGGGATAATAATTTAAAAGTGGAAGTACTGCTCAGTACGAATCAATTAATGAATTGTAAGATCCAAATTCTTTTTCCTATATCGTATTCTACATTTCTTTTGTATATGGAAGTGTTCAGTACAGGAGAGGCAAAGTTTATGGGAAGATATGGAACACATTGCAATGGGGATGAATGAATCTTGGATCATTGGCGGAGACTTTAATCTGATTTTTGAAGGCGGAGAAAAATTAGGAGGTCGTCCTCCTAATCATTTGGCGATGACAAAATTCTCCAGATGTATTTCAAGTTGCAGGCTATCTAATTGTGGGTTTGAAGGTCCCAAATACACATGGTGTAACAAACAAAGAGGGGAGGACAGAACCTGGGCGAGATTGGATCGTTTTCTAGGAAATTCAGACCAGTTAACTAGAATGCAGCAGGCTTGAGTTGATCATTTACTTAGAGATTGTTCGGATCATGCACCTTTATTGCTTTCTTTGCCATTGTCACAGAAGGCAGGTATGTCTCCTTTCAGATTTCAAAGTATGTGGTCAACTCATTATGCATTATTAGGAATTGTTGAAAGAAATTGGAATGTTGATGTAGAAGGTAAAGGGGCTATGTATAGTGTGGCCTCCAAACTTTAGCACCTTAGAGGAGCTTTAAAGATATGGAATAAAGAAACCTTTGGGAATATTTTCAGTACTATTAGAAGGTTGGAGGATGAAATTGATAGACTGGAATTCAGCCTAATGCAAGGTTGGGATCCAAGTGATATGACTAATTTGAAAAGATGTCAAGCTGAACTTAAAATGGCGTTAGTGCGAGAGGAAATTTACTGGAAGCAAAAATCAAGTGAAAATGAATTTAAGGAAGGAGATGCATACACTAAATTATTTTTTGCTTCAGTGAAAGTCAAACAGAAAAGAAGACCTATTAACAAAATTCAGGACATGATGGGAAATTTAATCACGGATTCGAGAAATATTATTTTGGAAGCTAATAATTTTTTTGAATCCTTGCTTTCATCGAGAGAGCATAAAGATGATTCCACACTCATGGATTGCATTTCGAGTCTGATACAAGAGGAGGATTGTAAAATCCTCATGCAGAGGCCAGAGTTAGAGGAAGTCAGGCAAGCAGTTTTTAGTATTCCCCATGATAGTGCCCCGGGTCCGAACGGCTTCACAGCTGGATTCAGTCAAAATTGCTGGGATATTATTGGCCTCGACATCTGGGAAGCTGCAAAGGAATTTTTTGATTGTCATGCGCAGCCAGGTACCTTTTCTTCCAATTTTTTGGCTCTTATTCCGAAAATTGAAGAACCTGTCTCTTATTATGATTTTAGGCCTATTATCCTGTGCAATGTGGTATACAAAATTTTCAGCAAAATTCTTAGTCTGAGAATGGCCAAGTTTCTACCAAATATATTTCTCTAGAGCAAGGTGCCTTTGTTCAGGGGAGACTCATTTCATAAAACATTGGGTTGGCTCAAGAAATGACGAGAGAGATTGGGAATAAGGTCCATGGAAATAATATTATATTTAAATTGGATATGGAAAAGGCGTTATAACATAATTGAATGGGGCTATCTCTTGGCAGTCTTGCGCAGATTCAGATTCAACAAAAGAATATGTCACCTGATTTCAAACTGCATTACTCATTGTGGGTTCTCGGTGTTGATGCAAGGAAGGTATGACATATACTTTAAATCTTTGAGAGGCCTTCGTCAAGGGGGTCTGATGTCTCCTTTTCTCTTTGTTATTGCAGCAGAAGTACTAAGTAGAGGGCTCTCTCGAGCTTTTCATAAAGGAGAGATTGGTTTCTTCCACACACCCAGGATGGCCACCCCGATCACCCACCTTTTGTATGCTAATGATACATTGATCTTATTGAATGGCAGGAAAAAGTCCATGGAAGGCTGTATGCAGTTTCTGGATAATTATTGTCAGATTTCAGGCGAAAAAATTAATATTGGAAAAAGTTCTTTCATTATTGATGCGAAAATCCGTGCAGAAAAAAAATTGCCATCAAAATGAGGACAGGCTTTGTATATAAGCAATCTCCGTTCAAATACCTTGGAGTCCCCATCTATCAAGGTAGATGCAAAATTTCCTTTTCTGAAACCTTAATAAATAAAATCCAGCAGAGAATTCAGGGTTGGAAAGCCAGACTTTTGTCTCCAGGGGGTAGGTTGACATTGATAAGACATGTCTTACTGTTAATGCCAATTTATTCCATAGTAGCTAAAGTTGTCCCTATTAAGGTCTTGCAATCTATTCAGAAAATGATCTCAGATTTCTTTTGGGGAGATCATGAAGGGTGACATAAGCGAAAATGGATAGCTTGGAAAAAGATAAGTGTTCCAAAGGAGGAGGGTGGTCTAAACGTTAGAAGTTTGGATGATACTATCAAAGCTTTTCAGATTAAGTCTCTTTGAAATCTTATAACTACCAACTCTTTATGGGCAATTTATCTAAGGCGTAAATATTTGCAAGAGGAGGTTCCAATCAAAAAGAAAATTCTTAAACTTGGAGCGTCTCCGTTCATAAAAGAGTTGATGGTGCACAAAGACTTTATGGTCGAAAATTCCACGTGGAGGATCTCTAAAGGCACAGTGAGTTTCTTTGAAGAAAATGGGCCAAGGATGAAATTTTCAGCCAAAATGAGGCGGTGGCGTCGTATGACACTTGGCCCTCACTAAGGAAGATGCACAGGGAGAATTTCAGAATGCTAAACCCAGATATGCAAAGAAAATCTCAAGAACTCTACAAGACAATAATTAAAGGTGAAGTTGGTGATCGTGATACTAGAATTTGGATACCAAACAATGATGGTGGCTTTTCGATTAGTTCAGTATGCAAAATTCTAGTTGACAGAGGGACACAAGATGACATTTGAAATTGGATATGGCATCCATTATTGCCTTCTAAAATCTCTATTTTCATATGGAAAATTATTAGAAGGGCATTATCTATAGATGGTGAAATAAGAAGAATTGGTTTCCAACTCCCGTCAAAATGTGTATGCTATTTACAATCTATGGAAGAAATGATGAAACATCTTTTCCTGGAAGGCAATTTAGCAAGAAGGGTGTGGGGACATTTTGATTTAGTGTTTGACATGCACATTCACAGACCGGTTGAAGTTTACACAATGCCTAAGGCATGGTTTAGGAAAACAAAGAAATCTTCGTTGTCAGGCACCCTCATTCACTTTACTCAACTTTTCATTCTATGGGAAAGCTTGATTTAGCGGAACAAAAAAAAATTTGAAGGTAAGGAGGTTTCGACATGCTATTAGATCCTTAAAGTCCATTTCTAGATTAAGTGCGTGGCAAGGTTTTTTTTTCCTAAAATAAAGGAAACAAATGTCGTTCTGCTCAGTCGGTTGGGCATACAGGAAAAGATTGTAAAAATGTCCTCTCCTCGGGTGCTCTATTGGACCTTCCCACCTATAGGATGGTATGTAGTAAATGTGGATGGGTCTTGTGTGGAGAATAATACATCTAGCAGATTTTTTATCAGAAATGACGAGGGAAAATTTGTAGCAACTAGTCAGTGTTTCTTTGGTGAAGGATCAAATAACTCTGCAGAGACGAAGGCCTTGCTTGACGGATTAAATTTTTGTATTGACCTGGGAATTTGAAATTGTGCAATTCAAACGGATTCTATATTGGTTAAACGATGGATTTATCAAGAAGCTTGTATACCTAGTTTCTTAGCAATTGGTTGCGGGAGATTTGGGATATGTGTAAGGCATTGAAGTGGTATTGTATACACGTGTTCAGGGAAACTAACTCAGTGGCGGATGCTTTGGCTAGGATGGCGCAAGTGGGGCTATTGTCTAAATCTTATTCATGGGACGCTTAGCCTAAGAGAATAAGGTCATTAATTATTCTTGACAAGATTAAGACGGTGTATGTAGGACTCTCGAGCGCTAAATGAGCATATTAATGAAAGGTCATATGGATTGGGAGTGGTCTTGTTGCGACGAATTTTTATTTGTTGCGAATAACCTATATTGCCACTTTGTGTGTATTGCCCAGAAGTACGCTGGACAGATGGCTCTGTTTTTGACAGAGCGCTCTGTCCAGAACTATGTTTTTTCAAGTGCTGTGCGGGAACTCAGTCTTGTGATTTGGTGTTATACCTACTAGATGCAATTGGTTGGAGTAGGGCTGGAATTGGTGCAGCAGTCCTGGCAGGACTGCAAACTGCAAACTGCAAATGCAAGCTATTCATGGGATTGGGGTGATAATGCATGGAAGGAACAACAGTAGCAAAGCATGAGGTTTTGTAGGGTTGTAATTGAGGTGATAAGGATCAGTCGTGGGCTTGGGGTGCTGGTCTTGTGGATGCTTGCAGGTCGTGGCAATAGCAAGACTATGAGGTTTGCAAGCTGTTGCGGCCAAATGGTTAGGGAAAGAGTGCTCTGCCTGGTTGGACAAGCTGATGTCACAATTTCTGGCGAGATGCAGAAGAGAGTACCCTGTCTCGTTCGACAAAGTACTGGTTTTGCTGCTGATTTGGCAGTGTATTTGTATGCAGAAGGTGTTGCTTTTTGGATGGATGCTCGAGCGGCTCTTTGCGCTCAACTAGGACTGCAAATTGCATTTTGTATATTGCAAGCCTTTGCAAGTTGGCTGATGGTTAATTGTGTAAGTTCTTGCTGCAAGTTTTACTAGATAGTTTTGGTGTGTTTTGAATAGAAATATTTGGTTTTTAATACGGGTAAACTCGTAATATACCCCCGTAGTGACTGTAATTCAATATTTTGATAAGTAATAAAGGTCTGGCATCCCAAAAAAAAAAGAAAAAGGGAATTCAATAATAGCATTCAAACTTTCTTCTTGCCTAAATCCCATATTAACTAGCATGTTGCTACCATTACTAGAACTACCAAGAATCTTATGCTTTAAGTCTACGTTTGGTTTATACTTTTTGCATACATTGGTGACGCGTTTACCAAAAGTACTAGTGCCACCGCCACTGGTATCAATGTAAACACTTGAGCACAGTAATTGCACTTCGCCTTGAGTACATCTACCTCTACCATCTTACTATTAGATAAGCTAGATTGGCATGCAATGCTTTTAACTTCATTATTCATACTTCATAGACAAATAACACTAGATATTCATAATGTTGTCCTAGTCTTACTTATCTAGATTCCTCCCTAACCATACAAAATTCAGAATGCCATTATTCGAGAATTTGAATGCTTCGTCAAAGTGTTTAGCTAATAGTAGTAATACTGTACCATCAAACCCAATATACAATTCTTAATTTTCTCCATCCTTGAGGAGTACTTGGAAGATTTTTCCCTTGTTAGTAGTCATGGTAGTTGAATTTTTGTTTGGTCTGGCTTTTTGGGTATAAAACATACCATTATATTAGATTAAAAGTAGACTAAGTAGTCATATACACTAGCATGAGTATCATGGCTATAGACCAAAGACTCAATCATGGAGCTAAACCTAACGGCAAACCATAACATAAATGACACCAACATATGACATTAAACAAACTTAGAGACATAACAATATCAGGAAACTCATATTGCATGCAAACATTTCTTGCTGGGGTTTTCAAAACCTGGCATTTTGACTCTTTAAAAATATATATATTTGATTAATTACCTAATTGTAGGAAGGGAAGTAGGCCAATATCTCATTTTTGTTGCAGCATCAGGTTGAGTATAAAGGGAATGAATATCTCATCAAAAACACAAGAAAATGATTCTAAAGCCAATTGAAAATCTGCATACATACCTTGAAATGAATGTGATTCAAAAACCAATTAAACGCTTTCTTGAAAGAATAAGAAATTCCAATTAGATGTTTTCTTGAAGCCAATTAGACTTGCAGCTGAGAATCAGAGATGCTTGCAACCAATTAGTAGCTCCAACTTGGGACAACACCTTCTTCGTCTTCCCTAATGGACAATACGTCTTGTTGCCAAAACCAAAACCAAATTAAGAACCAAACATGCAAAAATTTATTCAAACAGAGAACCTTCATCACAAACAAAAAACATGAAACCTAATAATAGTTTCATCAAGGGAGAATGATATAAAAACGTACGTTAGTGGAGAAAAGATCCCTTGATCCAAACGGCAGCCAGAGAAGAGAGGGGAAGAAATTGATGATGAATCAATGGAACGGAATGGATGGGTGGATCGAGAGAGAGAGATCCTTCGATCTTCTCCTTCAACAAATCTAGTGGAGAACAGATAGAGAGAAATGGCAGACAGATAAGAGAAGGGAAGATAATAGCACATTTCTTTTCTAACTTTCTACTTTAGGTTTTGTAAAATGTGATTTAAAATGGGTTCAACCCGGATCATTACATTTTTAATAATAGGAACCAGGCTCGGACCGTTTTATAACAGATCCGGACCATATCTAAAAATATAAACTTAAAATTAGGACCGTTTGGAGCAAAACGGCCCGGTTCGGTTTGAATCCGTGGATCCTCGACCCATTTGCCCACCCCTAAAATTATGTGTGGTACAATAACACTTTAATTGTCTTATAGTTTAAAACAATAACACTTTATAGATAACTCGTTAACATGCATAATGATGGCAAATATATAATAGTATTCTTGAAGTGATGGCATAAATAAGAATATAAATAGAAACCTACAAAAACAAGACTTAGCATATTATGGAGCAAAAACACTATGTAATGTGCTTAAAATGAGAATGGGCTGGTTTATTGTGTTTCGAAGAACCGCCTCACTCTTATTTGACTTGGACCTTGTATAAGATGCCTATACTATACTTGAGCCTTGCCCCACTTTTTCTAAGTTAAAAATAAGTATAGCTAACGAGAATGGTTGATAATATAGTGATTATAGGATTATTGTTATCGTTAATATTATTTATTTATTATTATTATTATTAATCCTCTGGGAGGGAAGGGCGACTATGGGACGCCAGACATTTATTACTAATCTCAAAGGAGTTACAAACTAGTCGGAGGTGCATGAAAACTTTACCCAACTTCCAAAACACTAGAAAAACATCTAAATATTATCTAATTTTAAAATCTAATAGCAAAGATAACATCCAAATGATTACTCCAAGAGCTTGAAGCCGACTCAACACTCCTCTCCTAAGTTGTTTCCCAAATTGTTGCTTACCCATTTTTATTCATTCCAACATTATAACCAACTTCAAGACCTCTGCTAACCCCCAAAAACCTGAGCTTAAATACTCTGTTCTGCTAGAGAAAACCAAAACATTTATAGTGCAGTGCCCATCTCGCTACAAAAATACTAAAGATTCAGACCGTAAGCTACTTGATCTTCCTAACTATGCAACCTTTTCTTTGTCTAGTAATAGTAACACCCTTGGTCTTCGAGGAAATGATGTCTTATCAAACTCATTGGTAACCTTTTATCCCCTTGCCAACCTAGCTAACGCATCCGCTACCAAATTGGACTCCTTGTGAACATGTCTGCACCCACATTCAATTGAATTACCGATTCCTCTGATTTCACTCCACAAATTTAAGAGTGACCATGGTACCCTAATTTAATGTAAAAACCATTGCTTGACTAAAAAAGAATTCGTCTGAATACAAATTATTTTCACCCACATCACTAACAAAGCCTAAGACCTTTTAACAACGATAGATCGCTAAAATAGTGAAGATCCTCACTCAGTAGAACCCTCCACCCTCTAATGGAGATCAGGAGCAGCACAGACCTCAATCTCTAGATGACAACTGAGAGCAGGCACAATAAAGTCAAGCCCCCGTCAGCTCTCACTGGACTAGAGGTGGTGCCGTAGTCAACAAAGGTCCGACTTTCATGGCAGACTGACCCGCCATGCAGAACCTCCTCCGACGAGGGCCTCACAACCCAGATGTGTTGTACAAATTTTCTGTTCCCTCGTTCATGGACCACATCATGAACGAAGTTGGGCCAAAAAAGTTCAGCCCCCGGAAGTTTCAGTTCCACAATGGGACCGGTGACCCGTTGATCATTTGTGTCATTATCAGCATGTGATGGCGCTCAAAAAAGGTTTCGAATCAGTATTGTGCAGAACGTTCCCTACCAGCCTTAAGAAATCAGTGCTAACATGGTTGCATAGCCTCCCACTAAAGTCAATCGACTCATTCAAGACACAAGCCAAAGCATTCCTTATACGCTTTGTTGGCAGCAAGTGGATCAAGAAGGGCTCGAACTATATACTCTCCCTGAGGCAGAAGTCAAATGAAACACTACGGGGAGTATTTCACGCGCTTCATTGACGAGCTAACGCTCATTGATGGCAGCAATGGTGATACCACTGTTATGGCTTTTACTGCGGGGCTAAGAGAGGGAAAGTTTTACGACTTCCTCACACTGCGCCCAGAGGTACATCATCTTGGAGGAAATGAGAACAACCAAGAAGGAAATTGAAATAGAAAAAGAAACCCTCAGGTTCTAGAGATAGAAGGGAGGGAATGAGACAAGGAGATGAAGATAGAATGAAACGAAAGCGCAACGACAGCAGGTCGGACTTTGGCCGTTCCAAGCTAGAAAAATCTTCCAACTATGTCGGGTCCAAGACCATAATTTCCTTTAACTCTAGCTTTACAGACGTCCTTAATTCCATGAAGAATTGGGAGGATCCAAAATGGACCCTGAAGCAGTGCGGATGAGACCCCTCTAAACGCGACAACAACAAGTATTGCGAGTACCACAACGAGAGTGACCACGACATTAACGACTGTAAGAGTCTGAGGAATGAGATCGGGTATTAGATTTGAATAGGGAAGCCGAAGGAGTTCTTGGGCTAAAAAAAGGCAGGACCAGACCAGAGAAAAGAAAGGCTGTCAAAGAAATCGAAAAGGAGACTTCGAGCATTATGTATGTCCACTACACCAAAAACCCCCTTTAGCCACGGTTTTATACCGTGGGCGGAAGACATTGCCACGGCTAAGAGCCGTGGACTACAGGGGCGTCGCAAAATTTTTTGTCACGGCTAACAACCGTTGCTAAACATTGTAGCAACGGTTTTATGGTTGAAGGGGGGGCGTTATTTGCAGAAATTAGCAACGGTTATAAACCGTTGCAATAATAATAGCAACGGTTTTTAGCCGTGGCAAAAATAGCAACGGTTTTAAGCCGTGACAAGGTGTATATATTAGCAACGGTTTAAAGCCGTGGCTAAGTAATTAGCAACGGTTTTAAGCCGTGGCTAACTCTAACCACGGTTATAAGCCGTGGCAAGGTAGCCACGGTTTTTAGCCGTTGCAATAGTTAGCCACGGTTTAAAACCGTGGCAAATTTTTTTTTTTTTTTTTTTTTTTTTTAAATAATTTTTTTTTTTTTTTTTTTTTTTTTTTTTTTTTTTCTATCAAATGACTTTGAGTCGTTGAGTCAAAATTCAATAGGCCAAGCATGATGTACTGTAATGGTAATGGTGATTGAAAAACTAATAATAGTGATTGAAAAACTAATGCAATGAAAGTTTCTATCAAAAATGCAATAGGCCAAGCATGATGTACTGTAATGGTAATGGTGCAGGCTGACTGTCAAGAATGGCGAGGAATGCGCTGAGCCTGGGGTGGAGTCTGGGACATGCCCATTCCTCCGGAGGGAGTCTGGGACTTGAGGTTCCAGCTGAATGGTGCAGAATGGATAGAAGTGAAGAATGCAATCCCTTGTGGCTGGAAGGCAAGGGTTGCTTATGACTCGGCCATTCAACTCTAAAGTATGTATGGTAATCAGAATATAGTATGGCTCAAGACCAAAACTAAGTAGACTGAAAAATAATCAAGAACATAAATACTTGCTCCATGCATCCAAAAAAGGTTAAGGATTATCAATAATGAAGTAATTACATAGCTGAAAATATTTACACTTTGTATTATTCATTCCAAGTCAAGTCTTCTGTGTTCTCTCCGAAATTTGTAAGATACACTTTTGACATGATTACTCTGGGTTTATATTAGATCAAAAAACAACAGTGCACCTTTAGTCAAAGGGATCGATCCTTGGATCATGCTCACTGGCCATTGCCATTCCAGTACAGAGGCATGTAGGACACATAACCTGAAAAGTTACAACCAGAAACAATTTTTGATAGATAGCAACAGAGAAACCATAGTTTTCTATTTTCTAATTTAACTGCACAATTTAGTCGGTTAAACTATAAACAGATATTTTCTGATTTAATTAAACAATTAGTCGGTTAAACTAGAAACAGAAAACATGAAACATTTCAATACAGACACCGTGTTTAGAGGTTCATCATATCAGCAAGTAATTGAAGAGTTGAGATGTGTTAGGAAAATATAAAGGGTCAGATGTTATGGTATAAGAATTTACACTAGCTGCCAACCTGACACGACTATCATCACCAACATTTGGCAAACTAACAAGGGCATGAAGAGTTATCGGATAGGATAGTTGTCCATCATAAGCAATCAATTTAACCTAAAATTTATAGATGGTTTGCTAAACAAGAAAATAGATAGAATTTCAGGTGGAGAGAGCCTGTGAGAAGATTGTAGAACAGCATGAATACTTCAAAGAACGACTCAGGTGGTACTTCTAGTTAAGACTATAACAAAATATCACAATAGATTAACATGTATAAAATAGAGGGAGAAAAGGATAGAATAAGTAAAAAAAAAACAAAACCATACCTGCAGAGAATACCCTGAGAAAGCTCCAGGAAACTGCTCGGCCATTATCTCCATGGCTGCAAGGAAGGCAACGACCTAAACAAAAGCGATGCCCAATTTATATGATATGAAATTGTGGACATAAAATGAAAATAAGTGGAAAAAATAAAAATAAAATAAAAAAGTGTGGGCGCATGACAATTCTACTACTTCAAATATCATCTTGACGTTTGATTAGATCAGACTTGTATATTTGCAAATGATGAACCCCAAACTTGACCCACTGTCATCTCTTACATTTGGAAATGGCAAACAGTTAACAAGGATGTGTTCCCTACACTACATTGTGGGAAAAAAAGGTTGAGATAGTAAACTACTAAACCAAAGGGCCAAGGGAAAGCCATGTGAAATCTGTCATTATACAAAGATGCCCATGGAAACTATCATGTGATAATGTCTACTGTGAAACAGAGGCACACATGCAACCGAAGCACACATGCACACAAGCCAGAAAAGAAAGGTTGGAACAAATGTGTTACCAACAGTTCTGCTGTTGACATATTACACAAACAACATTTGGAACTTAAAAATATTCTTCCTTTTTTATTGGTAGTGCAAGATTTAATATCAATTAAAGCTCTGAATTGGGAGTGAAAATATGCCAGCTGCAAACAGGCTTCATAAATAGTGGGATCCAACTTCATAAACAGGCTTCATCAATTAAAGCTCTGAATTGGTAAGTATAACATGTTACCTTTTCCTTGAGTAAAGCATCATAAATAGTGGGATCCAACTTCACTTGTTTGGTTCCTGTGACAGTTTTTAGCCCCTATAACTACAACTACATGACCAATGTTTTTCCCATAACCACCAGTTGTGCTTTCAGTTTCTTCTCTGGAGAGCTCAATCACCTAAAACAAGGAAATATGCTGAGCAGATTAGACAAATAGAAACATGTGAAAGATTGAAAATCATTAAAAAATCAGTGACAACCCAAAACTCAGTAATTGTTTTTAAACCTTTAACATGCACATATACAAGCAAAAGCATATGAAAATATCATACCATCTTCTCGGCCATTTGTTCGAGCAAGCTTGTAAGATGCATAGCCAGCATTCTTGAGCTGCCTCTCATACATAGTCACGAGCTCTTCATTCCCAACCCAAAACTCCTGATCAGATGAAAGATACGAATATGCTTAGCTCGAAACAACCTTTGTTTTCAATAAATTCAAATAATTCACCAAACCATACACACCTGCAAGCATATAATTGAGGATTTTAGATGCAGGAGTGCATCAAGTATGCTTTGATTTCTGCTAAGCCAATAGTCTCTGAACTCACTCTCCCTTTTCTGCTCATAAACTAACTAAGATTATCAGATACGACAGTGGAATTATGAGATCTTCTTTGATGCATGCCTCTTATTTAGTGCTAAAGAAGACCAAAATGGTCAAAGACAATTCAGTGAAGACAAAAAGGAGAATGCCAAAATGGTCAAAGACAATTCAGTGAAGACCAAAATGGAAGCCAACCACTAAGACCGACAACTACACTTAAGTTGACCCGGTACTGATTGCCATTTCCGTACTTCCCCTGAGCACAACAAGTGGCAGAGTAGAGAGCAGTCGCTGCACCCATACTAAAGCCCGCAACACCCAGTTTTACTGCAATCAAAAAGATGTGCACAGGTCATGATAGAAAATTCAACTGCAATCAAGAAGAGGTGCTGTTTTAGCGAAAAAAGTATGGGCATTAATAGTAATAATACAAGTGTTAAAAAATTAAAAGAAGGAACAAATTTAGTGGGTATGAAGAAAGGTAATGTACCCACGAGCAGTGTTGGAGATGAGGGTACCCTCAGTGATCAAGAATCCACCCTGGGTAGCCCTCTGAGTGTAATATTGAAGCAGTGCTTGATTTGGAATCTCATTAATAGCTCTGCATCTTGTCATTGGCGCAAACACTATTCTGTCCAACCAAATAAATTACAACCAACAATAAGAATATTAGCATATCAATTCAGGACATGACATCCTATTGACACTGGAATAAACAAAAAAATGCCTGTCAAATACTGACTAACGGAGACACTCTAAAAATGAAGAATATTAGCAATTTCTAGACTAGCATTGAATTTGAAGAAAAAGTGCCTCAAGAGACTGGAAAACATCATTTTGTCTACGCCTGAAGCAAAGCCTACATTTCTCCATCAGTAATAATCCCTGTGGTAGCACAAGTAAAACAATCATCCATAGCAATTTTGTTGACTAAACAAAAGTGTTCTCAAAACAAAAAGTATGAGATATGTATAGACTACAAAAAAAAATTTGATTTTAATACATTTTAGGTAATTCAGACTTCCAAGTAATGATAACTTGGATTATTCAGAAGCTGATATGAGTGTCCAAATAAAGTACTCATCTATACGTAGGCCTTTCTTCAATTATATTACTACTAGTTGGTAACAAACACAGAAAATTCAGAATGATAACTTATTCACTGATTTACAATTTACTATACACCTGCATTCTTGGAACTCTCTTATCATCTTGATTGCCATGATGGTGATTATACTAGAATTAAAAGCATAAATGGCTTATGTATGTATATATATATATATATATATATATATATATATATATATATATGGCATTAGGTTGTTGAGTCCAGCATGAAACTAAAATTGGCAAAAGGTCCAATGAATTCGTACAGACCCGTCAAGCGATCGGCATGTGTATCTAAAAGTCCTCATTTTTGTTTCTAGTTCTGCCAGTTTTATGTATATCTCCACCATTTAGGTAGAGAATGACTAATGCAAAGAAAGGAAATACTTCTGAAATGCGAAATACATAACTAAGCTGAAATTTACCTGTCTCATAATAGCTCCATGTTGTGAAGACAACTCGCATAAGAGATTTTCTGCTGCGAGCTTCTTATCCATGTCCACCACAAAGGAACTCCTACTACGCTGCTTGTCCTTAACACGGTCCCCGCTGAAAACTTCATGCTGAAACTGCTGCGCAACAGCGTCCAGATACCCTCTCACCATCTCGACACTGCCTCACCAAACCACAGCAAACAAGCCGCAGCCAATCCAGGCCGCAGCAGCCAGTTCGCAGTCAGCCCAGGCCGCAGCAAGTTTCAGTCAGAGTGCGTGCGCAAGCAGCACTGAAACAGGACAGCCCGCACTGCTGCGTAAACAGCGCACTGCTGCGCGACAGCGTCCGTCCACCATCTCGCCACTGCCACACCGCAGTCCAGGCCGCACGCTCTCCCTGCCCCCGAAAAACAGGGGACACTCTGTTTTACAGCAGAGTGCCCTGCCAGCACCCCGTTCCAGCACCCACCTCTGCCAATCATTGCTGCCAAATAATAACAAAAGAAACACTTGAAAATCTAGGATCTCTCTTTTGATGAGTAACATTTCCTGAAATTATTCTAATTACCAACAGCTAAAGGTATTGTTACCAGAAAGTATAGTATTCATTTCACACTTGAGTGGAAAAAAATATGCAATAGTAAAAAAAAACATTAACTAGCCAATATTTTTCCTCAAAAGCTAGACTTGTTAAAAGATATCAAAACTAATTCCCTATCGCAACTTGATGAGTTTGTTAGAAACCATCATATTAAAAAAAATCTGGAAACTACACTTTTTCCTACTTGTGGGATGATCTTCATTGTGGAGAAACCATCATATTAAAAAAAATCAGCCGAAAACTCTACTACTTGTGGGCAACATACTATTGCATTTGTCCTTTTAAATAATGCAAGGAACAACGTAAATAAATGAATAAAGCTGGAAACTACACTTTTTAAATTCATAGCTACCTGCTTAAAAATGAGCCTCAAACCTCTGCTGTAAAAGTCACTGTACTTGATCATGAACATACCACAATCAGACCTGTTTAAGATCAAAAGTAATTTTCAGATTCCAGATAATAAGTAACACGAGCAACAAAGACATCAACACCAAAGAACTCTAGTGAACATGGGGAATCACAGTACTTGTCATTATGGTCAACACAATACGTTAAACGAACATAGAAAAGGCAATTATCAGTACATCAGATTCCTTCTTCCTAATCGAAAGTTATTATTAAAATTTGACAAGTACCTTTGACTGTTTAGCATGAAATATGAGCAGCCTCACAAGCATGTGTCATCTATAAAATGTACCTAAACACTGCAGGCAGACAACTAGAACACTTTTTCAAGCTACTAGAGGTACATTGAAATTGCCTTGCAAAGAAAATCAAAAGGCAAAGCATTAAAAGATAATAGGAACTCGGGGTGTGTTTGGTTCAAAGGAAATATTTCTCGAGAAAATTTTCCAAAAGTGATAAGGGAGAAAATGAAGAACAGGAATTTTGCAATGATGTCTATCCTATTGGTTATCTAAATGGTCATCTTCAACCTCAAGGTGGGGAATGTTTTCCCCACTCTCATTCCAATCTCTTTTAATTTTTTGTACCTTTATTATGGATAAATTTTTTTAAAGCCAAATACATAATAAATAAATAAAAGCAGTGCAAACCTGACTTAGTATATCTGGGTTGGAGGGTTTTCTTCATCTCTGCTTATAACTAGGCTAGTAGGGGTAGATTCACGTTCAACCAATTCTGATTATTCATTAGAAACCCCAAGAAATTTAAGTAGCAACACTTACATTGGGTAATTTGGTAATTTAAGAAATAATGTGGTTATTCCATTAGCACGCATTACTCAACTGTTCCATGATTTTCTCTATTATACTCTTTCAACATCTTTCGCTCCCAAAAGCAAGTTTATGCAAAAGTAGAAACTATCCCGTACTTGCTTTATTGAATTGGTTTGGGAGCTGAGATGTTTTCAAGCCACTTTACGTATATGATAAAACAGTGTAGAGGGAAATAAATTGGGGAATCTTTTATGAATAATATTGCGTCGATTAAGAACAGAGTAATATATACACATGAGGAGAACTTCACTCAACTGGCTTGTTGATATAGAAACCATTCATAGAGAATAATTGTGGAAATAAAAATAGAAGTAACAAAGGATAAGAAAATAGCATAAGAAATAATGAAGCTAGGATAGGGTACTGATAGCTAAACAGTAAGAAATTGGTTGCTTCCCTCTAAAGCAGAAAAGGTGTTTAGCACATTAGACAAGTCAGTAATCATCTCAGTAAGGAGAAGAATATTCTTGACAAACAATAGCCCATCATATACTCTTTTGGACTCGAGAGACCCTCTAGAAACTATGCATACCTTAATGGAGCAAGAACTGAAGTTAAAACCAGGTAACAGAAAGGCATGAGGAGCTGCCTTTCTAGAAAACAATCTTATACTCTTCTTATGTAAAATACCATGGAACCAAAAAACACGTGCTGCTTGAAAAAATAAATACTTGTGTCTTATTCACATGACATGATCTGATTATAGGTAGTCGAGGGAAGATAAAATGCATACGGAACAGCCTGGCAGAAATAGATATACAAGGAACAGATAACAGTGGAGACAACATTCATGATGCAGTAGGGTGAGGCAGACCAGAAAATCAATTTCACATCATTTGAAAACAAAACTTTAAACCTTGACTCAAAATATGTTTACTCACTTACAAGTGGCTTTAAGTGAAAGAGGGATGTATGTTTCCTTCAGTAAGACTCAAAATATGTTTACTCACTTACACATGCTTGTGAGGCTGCTCATATAGATGACATCCAACTGCGATCTAGAGGTTGATATTTTATAATGGACGGCATGGTAGTAGGTGAATACAACTTCTTGGATAGAGGTTGACCTACCATTGGGACAGCGTTGTCAGAATGAGAAGGATCCTAATAAAGTAATTGGCTTTCACTCCTTGAAAGCTAGAGCTTTCAAGCATTCGCTGGTCATTAACATAACAGAAATGTGGAAACACCTTTATAAGGATTTTCTAAAACCTCAGATACATGTTTCACCATCCTGACAAGCTACTTTGCAGTTATTATTACCAGTCACATCTATTATCATCACCGCCAGTATTTTTAACATTTAACACTACTATTCTAATAACTTCTGTTCAGTAATAACTTCCCAAGAATATGGCATACAATTAAAGGTACTACATACCCATTCTCCTGTTCATGAAGGTCACTGATATATTCATGCTGCCAAGCACTTACGTCAATATCTTTTGCACTCTTATCCTTAACCTCATCCACAAAATACCTAAGTAGTGAATGTACTGAATACAAAGAAGTCTAACCTTTCTTGCTCTTATCTTGTTCTTTAGCCATCGCAAGAAGCTCACTTCTGTTCTTCCCCGTAACACTAGTCATGTCCTAAAAGGTATACAAATAATAAGAAATAAATGGCATGTTAATTTCAAGTCATGGTTTGTTTACATACTTACAGAAAATAAAAATATCATACCGGAAGAGGGAACTGTGGGGATTCTAGGTAGGCTCTTCTGTAGTGCAGAATGCACTCAGCACAACTCTTTGTGCCCACATGCTCTGCCACTTCTGCCCAATTCTCCAGTCCATACATTTCAATCCCCTATTAATAGAGTAGAACAAAAATTTGGAAATAATAAGTGCAAGTAGTTCATATAAGGTTATCTTGGTACAAGTACAATACCTCCAAGAGTAGAATTTCTTCGTCTGCATTCCAGTCAGGAGAAAGAAGAGGAAATGACAAGTTGTCCTGTTGAACAAAATAGAGAAAAAAAATTTTAATAATCAACAATCTGCGAAAAATATTCTGAACTCTACATTTTAAAGAGAAGCAATATATCTTGGTTGCATGAAAGGATTGAGAATACATACCACAAACCAAACCAGCTCCTTGGTTGCAAGAGGTTTAGTAAGCTCATGTTTGTCCAAGGTTTCTTGAACAGTAGCTTGGACCTTAACAAAATCAAGAAGCACATTAGTCATACTAGACTACTAGTCTCATTCAGGTTTTTCCTTAGGTGCTTGAATTCCTTATAAACGAGCTTAGTAATTTGTAACAAAATGTAATATAATAATGTAATCAAATTATAATCCACAGTCCAAACCATGCGAAGAGCTACTGATGGATAAGTTTACTAAAATAGAACCATTTCAAAGACATTAAAAGTGGAAAGGCAGTAACACTGATTAGGTACCTAACCCTATGTGTACACCCACCTGATATATATATTAATAAATAATTGTTGCAAAGGTTTTCCGGTAAGTTTCAACATTTCTTAAAATAATTTTTTACATTCAGTGTTGAAAGAGGGTTGACACTAACATGTCAATGTTCTTGTTGCATGGCACAAGGAAGCAATATATCATTGATGAAATAGCTAGCTATTGGCAATTCCAATATTCTTGGATCCTTGGGTTTTCATTTCCATGTTAATCTATTATTTCCGCTAAAAATGACTTTATACCCTAATACCACAAATGAATTAACACACGAGAATTCTAATGACCCTTGAACAGATTCAGTCCATTGCCAAACATAAGAATGGATTGTAATAAAGGCATTTAAAAAAATGTAAGAAGTTTATGTAAGGCCACTTAAGGAAGCCACATACCTAAGGAAGCCACTCACGCAGCCACGCAGCCCTCAGCACTCAGCTGAGCCAGGAGCAATTCCAATCAAGACTAACCACTTCTCTGTTGGATCACATCGGTAGTTGATAATTTGATTATTCGCCAAATTAGCTGTTCTTTCGAATATCTTAGCAGGTTGTGATTCGCCTGGATAAACACCATGCAAACATATATCATGACAGAATTCAATTCAGAATTTGCAAACAAAACAAACTAAGAAAAAAAACTTGGCTATCAAAAGGCAAACCAAATATCTACCTTCAATTGACCAATGATATACTGCCGTTTGAGTCACCAAACCCAACGTCTTTGGGGTAATCCATTTCCAAAAGACAACCTGGACGAATGACAACAAATAAGCAAAAATTAGCCTTATTCCAACAAAAAAACTAAGATACTTTTATGATGGAAAAGTAAACAGGATGCAATTATAACTTGCTCAGGCATCTGATGAGACTTCATTTTTGCCTTTGCTTCAATGTTGAATACACAGCATTTTATCAAACAACTCGTGTTCAAGTCAACTTGTTCAATATCGTTCAAACTCTTTCATAAGGGATAGATTTTCACATATTTATTCTCAATGTTAGTAATTCTCGCTGTTAATGATCTTTCCTACTCGAAGTAGAGGGTTTTCCTCTAAATCTTCAAAGCAAGTTGAATTAAAGAAGATGAGAGTTCATTGATAGTCATTGTTAATGATGCTTGGTAGTCATTGTTATCTAAATATATCAAGGATATAAGCACTAAACAAGAAGGTTATGACACTAAAAAGTGAATACCTGACGTAAGTGGTAGAGAAATACTGAAAGCATGTCAGGTGTTGAAGCACACTTTGGATGATGATTCACATGGAAAGTTCTGTATGTGCAGAGAAAACCTAACCTGAAATACAAAACACAGATCATTCCTTATCAATTTTAACATCTAAATAACTTATAGACAATAGTGAAGTTTCTTCACTGATGACAAAACCAAACAATAACAATCCGATTTTTATCAAGCAAAAAACCCAATTTAAACTTTCTCCCTAATCGATTGAGATTCAAAGTAAAACCTTCAATGGGGGTGTAAAACCAGGCTTCATCATCAACAATCTTCTTCGGGAGCGGAGAAATTGATCCATTCGGGGGAAATTGATCCATTTGGCGAAATCTTCTTCCTCTCCTCTTCAGAAATCGAGCTGGAGAAAAGAAGAAAGTGAGTTCTAGGGTTTGCTTTGCTGAAAGAAGAAAAAAAATAAGAAAAGAGGTCAACAAAGAGATCGAATAAGGAGATCTAAAGAAGAAGAAGGAGATCTTACCTTCTCTTCTTCTTCTTCTTCTATCGTCCTCTCCTTCATTCGTCCTTCTTCTTCCCTGCTTCGAGAGTCTGTTTCGTCCCTGCTTCTTCTTCTATCGTCCTCTCCATGTTTCGTCCTTCTTCTTCTTCTTCCCTGCTTCTCCTTCTTTCGTCCTCTTCCATGTTTCGTCCTTCTTCTTCTTCTTCCCTGCTTCTCCTTCTTTCGTCCTCTTCCATGTTTCGTCCTTCTTCTTCTTCTTCCCTGCTTCTCCTTCTTTCGTCCTTCTTCGTTTTTCGAGAATCTGATTTTCATCAAGTTTTTTCGCCAAAGCGCGAAAATCTCCCTCCAAAGCGCGAAACCATTTTGGCCAAAGCGTGAAGTTAAAAAATTTTTGCTACGGTTTCAAACCGTTGGCAGGTTTAGCCACGGTTTAAAACCGTTGCTAAATTTGTTTTAGCAACGGTTTTTAGCCGTTGCTAGCTATAGCCACGGTTTAAAACCGTTGCTAAATTTTTTTGTTGCAACGGTTTTGAGCCGTTGCTATGATTAGCCACGGTACATAACCGTTGCTAAATTATTTTTTGCAACGGTTTTGAGCCGTTGCGAATACTTCCCACGGACTGTAGCCGTTGCTAATATTAGTCACGGTTTTTAGCCGTGCCAAATATACCAACGGTTTTAAACCGTGGCCAGGGTGTTTATTAGCCACGGTTTTAAGCCGTTGGTACGTATAGCTACGGTTATTGGCCGTGGCAAATGTGCCAACGGTGTAAAACCGTGGGCAGCTCGGCGTAGCTAAATGGCCATTTTGGTGTAGTGGTCCTTCACAAAGTCGGATAAAAATGGGAGCAATCAAACAAGTTTCGAAAGCGGACAATCCTTGAGATGCATACACAACCCTCCAGCAAGGACCGACACGTGTATTACTTGCAAGTCCAAAGCCCAATCCCGACCTTGACATTCACATATAGGACTTCGAAGGCATCTACGCACCGCACAATGACGCTCTTGTTATTTCGGTCTCTATTGCGAGGTGGGAAGTAAAGAGGGCCCTGGTAGACACGGGAACCTCCCTCAATGTTCTATTCTACAACGCATTCCGCAACACGGACCTCAAGGAAGAGAACTTAACACCTTTTGTCTATCCGTTGATTGGGTTCAGTGGAGAAAAATGATTCCCAATCGGAAAGTAAAAGCTAGTTATTGTAGTAGGAGAGCCACAACTGAACAATTTGCAGTGACCAACCAGCGGCATGGGGTTGCGACTATATCGCGCCGAAGCTGAAGCAGACAGATTGCTCTAACATACAATTGGAGCTCACCAAACAAATTGAGTAGAAGCCAGATGAGGAAAAAAACCCAGCAATAGTGGTTCGACTTAGCAACAAAGGACAGTCCAGCATTACAGGAGCGGTCCACCCTTTAGCTCGATGGGATGTCTGGCCAAGCGGAGAAGTCTGCGAAGTCGTCGCAAATGGGAGCACAATCCAACAACTATCAGCTGGTATGGAAGGACCCTCCCTTGCAAGGTTTACTCTTTAGTAACCTCAACAGCGCTGGGGAAACTTGACAATTCACCGAAGGTACTTACGATCCAAGCAAGGGCCATGAAAATTTACTTCAGGGTCGGATCAGCCTCTCTCCACCTACAATGAATCTATCCAGTTGTTTAGCTTTCTTTCAGTAGTCAGTTTATGGGTTTAATTCTTAGGAACTTATGTAATTTGCACTCATTTGAAAAATAAAGAGAATTACGCAAGCACACTCTATTGATTACTGGAAAGATGTTACAATGTTTGCC
>QNQO01003893.1:0-40695 GCA_003290165.1 Berberis thunbergii | reverse complement strand
AGATGCACGGAACGAGGCAACAAAATTAAGTAGTCTTGTATGTTCAAGCAAAAGAACCTCCTCTGAGTGACCTGAATCTGTTGGATGTTTTTTAGTTCTTCCATACTAGGACCACTTTACAATGTTTGTATGCGATGGTAATTCCACAGCACGCCATAATCGGGAGTTTACCCTATGTACACGGTGGCCTTTTTAGGCGAGCCTTTGGCGAAGACATACATCTATATTGGCCTTTTAGATGTTACTTGAGATGCATTTAGGGTCTGAATCGAGTTTGAGGAAAATTTTCTTAGCATCCATTTTAGGAAACACCAAATCCACAATTTGATTTGATTCTTTTTTCTCGTAGTCTTTTCTTTGGTTTTAAGAAGATATTTGGGAATTTGCTTTTACAAATAAGTTTTTAGACGGTTGATGAGTTGGAACTTAAAATTCAAACATTAAGATAGCCATTAAATGGCGAAGAAATTCATTGTTAGGCTCGATTTGCTTCGTGGAGAATAACTATACAAGGAACATGAAATGGTTCTTGAAAAAAAAAATGAAGAAACCTAGTTGTCTCAAAAATCTTCAAAAACTTATCATCAAATGATCAAATATTGGATTATTCCGATTGCGATTGGGCTCATTTTGGAGGGCGTGCATTGGCACATCTGATGTAAAAAGTTCATTATAGTGTTAATCCTTATCGCGAAAATAAAGTCATTTACTATCTTTACCATAACTAGAGTAAAGACATTAACCCCTTAATTGTACAAACACAAAACACAATTAGAACAACATCACATCAAGAATGAAGAGGTTATAAGATAGTCGTTTTAGTTTTAGTTTTTTTAGGGTATTAGCACATTAAGGACAAAATTGGTTTTACGAATCTAGGAGAACCCCAGTTTTCATTGTAAGTTAAGGAACATAGATACATATGACTAAAAAATGAAAATATATCATTTGTGCTATGATATGAGCTCGTTTGAGCTGAAAATTTGAGGAAAATTAAAGACAAAACAACAAAAAAATGTATCAAAATTTTAGCTCGTTTCGATACACGTGCCTCTAGATATGCACTAAGTGGGGCAAAGAAATTTCTCTATCAATATCAGAAAGCGAACAGGGGGCACCTTGAGGCGACACAACCACTAATAGGTCGACTAGCGCCCATTGTCCAAGAGCACTCGATAAGGTGTCCTTTGTTGTTTATTAAAAAAAACTAAATTGTATTACTTAAAAGGAAAAACTATTTAGGATCAGAGTACATCCTATCTCAAAACCATCATTACTACTATTATCATTAGCATTCATTAAAGCAACCAGCCGGTGAGCTGTTAAGTTCATATTCTTCTAATGTGAACTGATCTGAAACATTCAAAGAAATCTAGTTTGTGTTCCAAAGGTAAATTTTTGTTGCCATGATAAGTGCTTGTTGCTACAATTGATCACTTCAACAATGTCTTTGCTATTAGTTATCACTACAATCTTTTTGTACCTTTTCGAAATCGCCCATTCACTCCCTTCTAGTTTAGCTTCAAACTTGTTGTCATGCCTTTCTTATACCATTTTTTTTAATGTTATTATCTCACCAGCTGCATTAGTTGCATTGAAAGCAAAACAACCATCAAACATGTTCCTGTGAAAGCAGCAGCAGTGACAAGCATAATAAATCATAACCTACCAATTTTTTTAAACTGCTAAAAAACCTTTGAAATTGCATAATTATTTGCAATTGTATCTTCTTTTAGTATGTCATTGCGAACATCAGTAATATCTACTTGTTGTTGTTCCATATTACTTGAATCCCGCCAAAGATATACGAAGCAATATTGGCAAATCTTGCTATCACCTTTACCCTAAATTATTTGTGTTAAAAAACCAACATGTTTCTTGCCTGCCAAAATTTATCAAACTGCAGTTGTTCTAACCATACTCTTTTCACTTTCATACACACTGTTGTGCATAAACCATAAAAATTAAAGAAATCATTCTCATGAGAGAAATCCACTCTATCCCATCTAACTGGTATGCTATAATACTCCAAACTTGAACAACAAGAGGACATTGAAAAATAACATGCCTTGATGTTTCCTTTTCTATGTGCAAATGGGCATCATCGCTTATGTTGTGTGGTGTTGTTTAAGGGCCTCTCCCATAGGGAGTAATACTTTGTATATTTTCCAAAGAAATAATTGAACTCGGTGAGGAACCTTGAGCTTCCAAATGCCATGCAACAATCTCCTCTTAAGACCACTAATGAATATGCATTAGTCAAACCCACTGCGCCTTACTCATGAATTATCTATAAGTTGATTTCACAATAAAGTTATTTTGGTTTCATGATTCCATGAGCACATCATGCTCCTCCAAATGTCTAATGGGTGTAGATAATGGCCATAGCAACCTGTTGAGGGAAGAACAATTCAATAGTACGTTGTTCCCAATCTTTATGCCCTCACTCTTCTGAACAATAAGGTCGCTCATGGAATCAAGTAGAGATAAGGTAGAGGGAGACAGATAATCCTCAAAGCAAGGACAAAATAAGATAACCATGAGTCCTCCCATATATTCAAAGACTCCCATTAGCAACCATCCACAAGAATCCCTTTTTTAGGGTGTTTACAGTTTCCCCAAACTCGTCCAAAAGTTAGGAGGATCCCAATTTTGTAAAACAAGCTTGGAAGAGGCCACAGTTATTGAAGTAAATAGACTTGAGGAGTGTTGGCCAAAGTTCATACGGATGCTCTAAAACTTTAAACACCATCTTAGACAGCAAAGCATGATTTTTTATGTATGGAAAGCTGGATATTAACCACTACACCAAAAACCCCCATTAGCCACGGTTTTTATACCGGGCGTAAGACATTGCCACGGCTAAGAGACGTGGACTACAGGGGCGTCGTAAAATTGTTTGTCACGGCTAAGAACCGTTGCTAAACATTGTAGCAACGGTTTTATAGGTGAAGGGGGCGTTATTTGCAGAAATTAGCAACGGTTATAAACCGTTGCAATAAAACTAGCAACGGTTATAAACCGTGGATAAATTAGCAATGGTTTGAAGCCGTTACTACGTGTAAATATTAGCAACGGTTTAAAAACCGTGCCTAACTAGATAGCTACGGTTTATAGCCGTGGCTAACTATGGCAACGGTTTTGAACCGTGGCTAAGTTATATATTTGCAACGGTTTTAAACCGTGTCTAAATGTAGCAACGGTTTCTAGCCGTGGCTAACCTTTGCAACGGTTATGAACCGTGGCTAAGCACATGTATTTGCAACGGTTTTAAACCGTTTCTAAAAGTAGCCACGGTTATTAGCCGTGGCTAACTGTGGCAACGGTTATAAACCGTGGCTAATAGTGTAAATTAAACCGTGGCAAAGGTACTAGCCACGGTTTTTAGGTGTAGCAATATGGAACTACGGTGTGAAACCGTTGGCAATTAAAACAAAATTCAAAAAAAAAAGAAATATGTTTTGTTGCAACGGTGTAAAACGTTGCAAGTTAATATAATCGAAAAAAAAATTTATATTTTTTTTTGCTGCTGCAGCAAAATCACAGCCGTGGCACCTGCCAAAATCAGTCCTACTATAGTTTGTGTCATGCCTCCGACACGAATAAGAACCACCAAACTATATGCTAGATAAATACAAAATCAACCGTAAAAAGGAACTTGTCAAGTTTTGACGCCAAACAAAAACATGTAAACAAATAGCATTAATTAATGTACAATAACAGGATTAACCTGAACAAATGGAACATAGCTTCTTATATCAGGTTTCGCTCGCATCTAAAACAAAAGAATTTCTCTATGTTTTTCCAACAATACAAATCGCCCTATTATAATGTAAGAAAATACATTGATGCCCTTAGGAACAGGCCCCATTTCTTTCGGTAGTTGCTTGTTCAATATACTGAAAATGATGAGAATGCAGCACCTGGTAGTTGCTTGTATATGGCACCGGTGATGGTTGATACAACGACACACTTTGCACCCAGAAACAAGAATTGTATGCGCATTCTCCTGTCCAACATACTGCGTTGCCCGTACTGGCTCAGACCTTCAGAGCCCTGCAGTATAAAAATTAGTCAGTACTTAATGACAGACAAACATGACCTATAAAGATTGCTAATAACCAATGACAGACAAACATGACCTATAATTGCACAGTTATTGAAACAAGACAACATAGATACTAATTTAAGTACTTTATTGCATATGATCTGGACCTGGGTGTAACAATAAGTTGTAGCAAAAGCACAAGTAGAAGTATCATCATCAACAACATATAGGTTTCATGCTGAAAAAAAAATTCTACTAGACCAGATTATATGCTCCTAAAAAAAATTCTACTCCACGGAACTCCTAAAAAACATTGCCATATATCCATTACATCCATCACAGTATATATCATCAATTACATAAGCTAAAACTTGATCATGTGACATCATAACATACCATGTCGTCCGATGTAAGAGTCCCAGACTTATCAAAACAACGTCAACCCACAAATCCACCAATACAGGCACCATTACTACATTAGATAAGACTTTTTATCCTATTTGCTTGAAATCACAAACGAAAGAGTCATTTATGCTTAAATGTCGAGGAAGTGAAGTTATCACTTCAATTTTTTCATCATATTGATTCCGGTTATAAGTTACTAGCTTGCTAAACTGAATCAGAAATTCTAAATGTCGAGGAAGTGGGCGAGGAAATAAGCGAGGGGAGGAGGTGGCGGGATGGGAAAATCAATCAATTTAAGAACATAAAAAAGGAAAATCAGAATGCATTGAAAACTACCATGAGTTTACAAATCACATTTCCATTTTTATAGAAACTTTGCAATTACAAGATATACACGAATTACACGTGTTTATCTTTCCTACCAACACACTATAATCTAAATATAGACTCACTTTAATTCCTAACTAGATTTTTTCAAGATTTACTACTTGTCAGAATTTTTTTTTTTTTAAGGTTTTACTTTTATGACAAGAGATTATGAAAGATTTGGATTAAAAAAAAAAACTTTTATAGATTTCTACAGATTTTTGGATAACTTATATTTTATGACAAATGGCAGACCTTACAAAAGACCTTTTGAACAGGTGACAGGTGAAAAAGGAGGGATGCCTGGCCTATTTAAACCCCCTCACCACCCCACTCATTCTTCCCCCTCTCCCTTGCATTTCTTCTCTTCCTCTATAGTGAAGAGATCTCCATCTCAATCTCTCCATTTCTTTGCCATTTCTCTATTTTCCATTTGGTAGGCTCTCTTTTCCTCCAATATACTTCTGCATTTTCTCTTCTTCTTTTATCTTCCTTTCTTGTGGTATTGCATGCAAATGCAAGTAGTGATCTATTGTTATGGTTTTGGTGGCCTTTTCAGTCTATGGGTTGATTGAAAGGCTGCTTGAAATGATATAATTGTTGTCTAAATTATTTCAAATAAATACTATGGACACTAACCTTCACATATGGAATGACTTGGAGAACAGCAGACGCGCGTAGAACACGCAGCAATCTCTCAACCGTAGAACACGCAGCACGCGCGTTTCTGCGACAAATCAATTCTCACTCAATCAAGTAATCTCTCTATACTTGCATGTGATATCGCGACATCTCAGCAGGTCAACGCTGCGACACAGCAGCAGCAAACCAAGCAGCAACAACAACAGCAAAGCAGGGCAGCAGCAACAGCAAAACAGGGCAGCAGCAGCAGTAACGCGCCAAAGCGTAGCAGCAGCAGCAGCAGCATCAACGCCTAAGTGAGTTACATCATATTAGCTCACTGAAGTTGTTGGAGTTTTTCGGGGTGAACCGTTCCTGGAGTTTAAATTTTGCTGTCTGGTGCAGGGTGGTGGTTCAATTCATGTGTAGCTACATTACTCTCCCACTGTATGCTCTTGTTACTCGGGTATTGTTGTATATGAACAACTTCAGGTGCCATTGCATCACAATAAATAAATAAATAAGACCGAACTTGCAGTAAGTTTAGTTAAATGTATGGCTAAATTATAAGGTTGGAATTTTCAGATGGGATCAACTATGAAACGATCCATTTTCGATGAAGAAACATCTAAGGCCCTTAAAAATTGGCGTAGGAAAGCCAGGAAGAGGCCTGACGGGATTGTAGCGCCTGTTAAGGTCCTGGGTGGAAGCCCAGGTGCAGTACCAATGAGTAACCCTTTCATGCCTGCTAAAACTGTCGAAGTAGTTGTCCCACATCAGAACCTGCCACTGTGATTGCTGACATGGATGTAGGGGATGAAGAGTCTAGAACAAGAGAAGAACAAATGCAATATGAAGAACAACAATGGGCCACCGAAAGCAATACTACATATGCTAACATTGACTTATTGAGTGGACCATGATGACAACAATGCTATAGTAGTTTTGAAGGCCTAGACTGGTCATGAAGATGAGTGGTATCATTTTTAGCTCCCTAAGTGTTAGTTAAGTTTCTGATTAGAAGAGGTAGAGTCATTTAGAATTCAGTTTAGCGACTTGCCTGTGACAATTTTTCGCACGCAAAGTTTCTCCATGATTCACACTGTCTTCTACTTTTGTATGTTGTAATTATACCAAGACTAGTTCTGGGCTAGATACTGTTTTGCTCCTACAAGTATACTAGAATTTGCTGTAGTTTAAGTTGACAAATATTAACTGCTCTTGTGAGTTGAGTTGTATACTGTTTTGAAACACATTGAAGCCTTCTTTTCATTGAAATTTCTATCTCAAATTTCTATATCTAGAAAATGTGCTTGTCTAATTGGCTTTGCAATTCAAGCTCTCAATTATTACTCTTATTACAACTCTAAATCACTTATTTTACAAGGTGCAAAGAACGGAACTTAAACTTACCATGCAACATCTAAAAATAGATCTATCCCCATAATTGACACCCCTTGGTGAAAGAGGTGTTGACTGATTTACCCGTGGATAACTTCCCAATTTTATTTGGTGGCTCTACTTAAATTGCAAGTTCAAAATGCAAATTGCAATAACAAACTCTAAATGCCAATGAATAACAAGCACTAAATTGACTTGAATAGGCAACCTTTACTCAATTAAGACATAAATTCAGGTCAATAGTCTCACATACCACACCCTGAACATCCAGGATAGCAGCAGCAGCATCAACGCCGCGCAGCAACAGCAGCATCAGCATCAGCAACAGCAGCATCAGCATCAGCAACAGCAACAGAGCGCAGCAACAGCAAGTACGCCAGTCCGCCCCCGCATGTTAAATTCTCCTCCCACGTCGCTTTCCTCGCCAGTCCATCATAGTTAAATGCTCAGATTCAGATGAGTTTGAACCAACAGCCACAAAAAGGCCCCCGTTCGGTTGTTGGGTACTACGAACATCTTGCCCTTCTGAGTGCTTCGAGCAAAAGCCCTCAACTCAACCTAAAGCAGTTCCAAGAAATCAAAATTACATTCAAGACACAATTAAACAGAAAATATATTTTGCATGCCGACGTTAATGAGACGGAGTTAGGAAGTAAAGCCTGGCAAGGCAAATAAGAGGAGACTCACATTTCACAACTGATCTTCCCCCAAATCTCCATCCTATGTCCTGCCTCCCTTGCACATATAGGATGGAAAGCAGTCCTGCAAGTTAGAGATCATGTTTACTAGAACACCTTTACCCTTAGAACTAAGAAATGAGGATTTTCCTTTTATCAGCAAAACATAGCAACAATATTAACAACAAGAACCAAACAACCACGGAATTTAAAATACATAAAATCTGAATCATATAAAAGATGTTAGCCACTAGATTTTTAAAGCATTTCAATTCAGCATACTTATTCAAACACTTTTGAGCTTAGGTTTTAAATAAGAGTCCTATGCATTCTGCAAAACACTCTGTGTCATGAGCCTATATATATACATTCAACTCCTGTTACTCAAAGGAAAGTTGAAAATTTGGACAGTGAAACAAGAAGGTCCACTGTTCTCTGAAAACAGAAACAAATAGAGTTCCACAAATGTAAAATGAGGCAGATAAATGCATACTTGATTTTGATTGTTCCGACTAACGTAACAAGTTTTAATCATCTAATGGAAATTACATGCATCCCAAGTTAGTGAAATTCATAAACATGTGCAATGTTTTAAGCTCAAGATACAAATTGACTACATAGATCACTGGAAGTGTTTAAGAAAAAAATGTACCTCATGTTTTCAAAAAGAGAGATCAAAAGAGACCATAACAGATAACAGGACATCCTGCCTTGCATATTTGATCCTAAAGGGCTGCGTATAAAAATTGTTGTCTGTATCACCACACCAGGCAGGATTTGCAGCAGCAAGAACTATGATTCTTGCATTGAGAGAATCAGTTATTCCAGCCTTAGCAATGCTGACTGTCTGCTGCTCCATCACTTCATGGATTGTTGTTCGATCAGATTCATCCATCTTGTAAAATTCATCAATGGCGCATATTCCCATATATGCGAGAACCTGGACCACAAACAGTTTCACTTATAAATTCCAAACCTTCAAAAGAAACTAGAAAAGAGTCATTGGATCTCTAACTATTTGTTTATCTACATACAGTTTCAAATGGGGCAGTCTAGACTGGTTCCACCCCGTAAGTTAAATCCATCATCATAGAGATGTTGGAAATCCAATAACCAGCCAATTAGAGTAGTGAAAAAGAAAAGTAGAGCTTGCTTTTTCATATCATTGTACTATACTAACTGGGTTTAGTATTAAGTACTTAATCAGAGTTCCCAGGCAGTTTTCTTGCCATGGTTACTCTGGTGTTCCACTACTTCAAGATTGGCAGCAATGAGAGAGTATTTCAACAAAAGTTTACAAATACATTCTAACATCAAGCTAGGAAGAAACTTGGTTGGCATCTTCATCATGACCACACTCAAAATAAATTCAACATTAAAATTGCTAAAAAAAAAAAATTCCCATTCCAACAGTTTCCTATTTACAGTATAGTTTGACAACTAAATCAAAATCAACCAAATTAATGAATGAATTTTCCTATAACAGTGAACATATCTGATAGACTAGAAAAATTCAAAGTTAACATGCAATTATTGACTTATTTTTTCAAGAAAGAATGCACTATTGTCTGCTGTTCGTGGGCTCTGCAAAAAAAAAAATGCTAGATCCATCTGGAACTTCTAAGAAGAAACTGACAAACATGAACATGAACCTTGATGAACATGAATAGCTAAGAAGAAATACATGTTCATGAAAACCTTGATGAACATTGAAAAAATAAGTATAGCATTTAAGTTCCAGATGCTATACTTAGTTTTCATCAAGGTTCATGTTCTAACATATAGGAACCGACAAAACTGACAAAATGCTAGATTCATAGGATAAGGCCCCTTAAATATTGTACTTATTTTTCAATAAAAATCCTGACAAACTTATAGGAACTTCTAAGAAGAAATTGTGAACTGCTTAAAACAGGAAAGTAGCAACATTGCAAAGAAAGTTACTTTGAGAAGTAGTTTTATATTCATATTTCTAGACTCTCGACCAACTCTGCAGTCATCAATAAAATGGTTTTTTTTTGTTGATCAATAATACAGATAACATTAACCAAAAGCCAAAAAAAAAAAATTACACCAGCTAGTGGGAAGGGCTTTCTGTCAAAGGGGTGGCTATGGGACAGGGTAATGCTTACTACTATTTGGACCATTTGGATAGGGTAATGCTCACTGCTATTCCCTGTGAGACCCGCATATATTTCAAGAAGTAAAAGCCGCAATAATAGACAACTCAGGGGACCATCATGTTTTACTAATAATAGTGAAACATTACGGACAATTCATGTTTTGAGGACACGGGTGGAATAATCAGGATAAAATAAAATTGAGCGGACATGATTTACTAATAATTATCTGTATTTTCTTCAAGTGGATCATTATATCATCAGACTCAGAAAACTCCTGTCCATATAAAATATAAACAGCTTAGCTAGTTGCTGCCCAGCCACAGAGGCATTCTACCTGTGGCATATTGTTTAGACACAATGCATGTGTAAGCGAAACTGATATTTGATGGATTTTCACCTCAAGAAATTATGACCCACTGGGTGAAATTTTGATCTCAATTGACTGCCTATGCACAATGGAGACCGCCATCTTAGTTCATGTATGGAAATAACATACTTTTCTACCTTGGATTTTGGTAATTCCATTTGAACTATTTATTTTCTCTTCTATTTACTTTTCTGTTTACCTTGAGCGGCCATTCATCAACTCCATGCCACGGGTTGTTCTCAAGTCGGTTATCTGCAATGTACTGCATTACAGAAAAGTTAAACTTCAAACTTATGAGCCTAAACTTACTTATGAGGCCGGTGAATATACTTGCACTATGAAGTGTTTCGCCTGGAAGACCGTTTAGAGAGCGGAAGGCTTGTCTGTCCAATGAGAATACCTTACTTATCTGCATTATTAAAATATTGTTTTGAGGACAAAATCATAGGTGGCATCACACTAAAATATTTAAACAAGTAAAAGCTTATATTTACCTCTGTGGCATTTCTGACTTTCTTTTCCGACATATTCAAGTATTCTGCTATTCTCTGGCAGTGAAAGTAGTCCATGTCAGATAAAATTATAAGGAAAGTAGGATAAGCAGTTGATTAAAAGAATACAGGTGAGTTGATATTAGGGGGTTTCTCCCCCCTTCTTTTTTTGAAGAGTACCAGAAGTATTTAACTTACATCTACTGATGGAGTAATGCCTTTATCTTGCAACCTTATCTTTGCATTCTGAATTAAGGTTACCCTCTCGTGCATATGTGTAGGCAATCTTAAAGTTCTGGAATTCTCAACTAGTGCTCTAGAAACACCCTGGCAACAGAAGAGAAACCTGATAAGTTCTTCCAAAATCATCGAAGCATTAGTCCAAATAGCATGATGGAATTAGTACTACTCTTTACAAAATATCAAAAGAAGGCCTTGTACTTATAAGGTTCAAACATAAGTGAATCATGGCCATTTAGAGCCGGCCGGGAATGATTTCTGTTTGAGAACCAAAAAGAACCCAATGATCAAGCTATTGTTTTCTTTTTCTTCACTACTTCTAAATGACAATCACATGATTGAGATAGCTCTGTTATGTTATACAAACTTATACAGGACTAAGAAACAGCTGGATCAACTGATCCATAGTTTCCTTAACAATATTTTCTTGGAAAATAATATTCATTGAGATTATTCTTGCAACTCTCTCTTCAGAAAGCCCCAATTTATCAGGAGAAATAAGTTGTTGAGAATGTCAGCTTTTCAATGAACAATGAGAGGAAGATCAAATAAAAAGGAATAAGAATCGAACCAAGATAGTCACGTACTCGTATACTTGTTCCCGCGATAACTCATTCAACATGCAGATGGACCTGTACGAATTGGATAATCCTTTTTACATTTTGTCACTTAATATCAAAAATTAGTAATTCTGTTGGTTTCATTGGCTCCTTCCAGTGGTAAGTGACTATATAGGCAGTTTGGTAAGTTCTCCAAGACTAAGAAATGATAAATGAAAAGTAATGCAATGGATTTGACACATAAAATGGCTTCAAAGTTTCTGTTATTAAGAATTACCAGGTACAAAATATGCAGGCTTCTGTGCCATATCCCCCACCTTAGAACTTTCTAGTATCTCACCCTGCAAAATCAAACAGAGAATAACTCTGTTGGCATCAGAAAATTGTTACCCAATCCAACATTATAGAAATAAAGTTGTGATTAGAAAATGAGAAAATTAGTTTACCTTTGGTACATAATCTAACAGATCCATTGCATAAGCAATACCTACTATGTTATCAATCCGCTGCTCAAAAACAGGCACCCTAAAAATGTCCACGAAACTCTTAGCCCATGAGGTGTTCAAGTCATTTACTTAATAGCTGTTTTTTTGTTAACACTACTAAATGGCTTCTTATACCTGGAATATTGATGAGTTACCCACAGATCATGGAACTCATTTAATGTTGCACTAGCGTCAATAGCAACTACATCTACCAGAGGCGTCACCTCCCTGACATGAGTATCTTTTATCTCTAACACGTTTTCAATCATATCCTGCAAAACAGCCCTAAAATATTAGAATGACGGGAAAAGTTCCTTTTTCTCAAACAGTAAAATACGGATATGGTACACATCTAATAACAACTCCAAAAGTGCACATGTGCAACCTGTTCTTCCTCTTCTATAGCCCCACTGAGTTCTGCTCCTCGAAGCATCAGCTTCAACTCCTCTTCGGTAACATATGGTTCACTGCATAAACAAACCAAGTAACAAGTGAGTTGCACATCACCTTTCACAATAAAATCCACAAAGGAAACATACTAGTCATCCATGATAACGATCACTAGTTTAGCAGTAGGTATGCAAGAACATAAATTATATTTTGACGTATATTGCATTCAAGACATGTACATCACCTAAGTGCAACCCTGGATGCCTGTAGACTAACACTTGCCCAGAAATTGTCCATCACCACTGTATTTACAGAAAATATAGACCTCAGATGCCCTATCATCATCAAGTTCCGCATGAGTTCTACACCATACGAAGAAATCACCAACGTCCAAATCCCCCCATCTTGTCTCCTTTTGGATCACTTTTGTAAAGTTTCACCCCAGTCTTGAATTTGAAGCACAAGGAAAGTCTGATCTCTGTTGCAGGGTTCAATGATCCATGACAAGCGCAAGAGAATTGATGGATAGGATCTACAACCTCTAATGCTATCGCAATGACATTCCTTTCCCAATCACAAACTTTGTATCTCCTTGACACTGAAGGAACAGGATTGCTTGGAGAAGGAAACTCGCAACACCTTGAGAAGATGATGGTAATGGAGATGGTGGTAATTGAGATGGAGGTACTGAAGATGGTGGGTAACGGAGATGGAGGTAATGGATTATCTGGGTTGCCTTTGTCGATTGTGCACCGGATGACGGTGTTATCTTCAATTCTTTTGAACAACTCTTGTATTCCCTCACTTGTTGATGGTCTTACATAAGTTCCACTTTCAAGTCTCTCTCGTATCATCTAACATTTTCTTCCAATCTTTCATATTTTTTCTTCCCTTTTTTTGGCTTCCAATGTTTTTTTCCAATAGCAATGAACGAGCGGAAGTGCAGCATCATACTTCCTTTTAGAGACAGTGGTTCCAACACAACGAGTACGTCCCCTCGCTTCTTGGCCAAACACTTGGCTTAGAGGATCCTCATCAATAGTGAGGTCATGTTACCTTGAGTTGAAGATTCTTGCAATGCAGTTTTTTTTGCTTTAACTTGTTCCTTCAAAAGAATGAAAAAATAAAATATAATCAGGACACAAATAATATTCAAACAACTACAAAGTAATTAAGAATTGGGTATAAAAGACATCATTGGGCACATACCATATATTGTTCAGAAACCACGCGTAGGTTTTCCATCCTTTCCCGTGTGACAGGCAATCCATTATGTCAGTGCGTGTGACTGGTTCTCCATCAGGGTTCTTCTCAACCTATATACTTGAAAGATTAGTCTCAGCCTATAAAGTTTAAATGGTATATAATATCGTACTAGTAGCTAGAAACTCAATTACCATTTCGTACTCTACTTCTGGCAGCACTCTTTTGGCACCCCCATACATACTTTGAAGCCTTTTTGTTTTTTGCATTTTGGTCTCTAATTGCCTTCGCTTCAGGGGTGCTCTCATGGCGAACAAAGTCCTTCCGATCCTCCTCTCTTACACCATTTGGAACATGCTTCTCTTGTTCCTCAATCGTAGGATACTTATCCAAATAATTCTTCCTAAGATGTGCTTTGAACCTTCTATAATATTCAGGCATTTTCAAAATGCACACTCTTTTTCACATAATTTGGAATGTCGTATTCACGCTGCAAATAAGCCATTGAGATATAAGTTGAAAATAATATAAGACATTATGAAAATCAAAATATGTAAAATCTCACCTTGAGGCCATTCCACACATCCTCTTTGTAGTTGTCAGTAACATGGTGCCAACCCTTGAATTTGATGGGCACCAGGGTTTCAACAAGCTTTCCCAATGTTTTTATTGAAATTTCTAGCACCATGTCCAACTGCTAAACCGTGGACGTTGAACTGTATGGTTGTTTAACTTCAATGTCATCATTTGTAGATCTGGTGACATCAATGGTGGAGGAGATCATTGCCGCGAGTACTATCCATCTCTATCAATGAAGACAGTTATAGATATTAACCATTATCAAACAAAAGATATAAGAATCAACTATATACACCACATTTATAGATAATTTCATTCCACAACATATCACCACAAATAGTTTTTTATAAAGCATTGGAAAAGCCAATCTGAATACATAGCTACCAAAGCTTCCCTTTCCCACTCAAAAGTCTAAATAAGAAAAAAAGACAAAATATTTGGTCTCAACCAAAGAGGATAACTAAAATAGCCATTAGAAATGCATCAAAAATATTGTAGCATAGTCAATTAAAATTCCAGTAAGCTCTTCAGGTTGGGGTTGTCTTTCAAGATGCTTTGATACACAGTGGGAATTTCCTTTTTATCGACATTAGTGTTCAAGCCTCTTTGAGTATGTAGAACTACATGCCACCCGTCATTTGATTGATCTTTCGAATAAAATACTCCACTTGCTTCTTGAGCTAAAATGAATGGATCCTCTTCCACCTTTCTTTTGTCTTTTAGCTTCGACAAGTTTATCATCTCATGGTTCCAAATTGGGTCCACCTTATATGCATTTTTCTTATCTTCCACTTTGACCCAATCACAATAGAAGACAGTTTCTTTGAAATCAATGTAGTCTAGCACCAAGTATGTCTCTAACAACTCCATACCATTTGACTAGTTGGTCCTTTGGCCTCTTATCTTTCTTACTAGCAACAAAATTAGCAATGGCAATCCATGGAGACACCACTATCTTGTGTCACCAAACATTCATCCAAAGAACTTGTCGCAAATGTGAAACCATTTACACAATATTTTGGATATCGAGTTGCCAAAAATTGTGGACCATTGGCTAACCTCCAAAGTGTGGTATTTGTTTCCCCAACCTTCTCCAACTACATTGTAAAACAAATCATCTTAGAACTGAAATCGGAAAATAAAAATTAATTTTATATGTATATATATATATGAATAAATACACATTATAATATACCTCATCACACAACCAAGGAATAAAATCCGTAGCTTCTCAACATTTTTCCTTGACCCTTTTTTTTTACTTTGTGTAGCCAACTCCATGCAATATTCATTGTATTTTCTGCACAAGTTACCATATTATCATAATTCTATATTTCTAGTTATAAAAAAAGACTAAAATATTATATATCTTACTCTTCCCAATCACTCGAATCAGCAAGTGCATTGAAAACCCATCTTCGAGCTTGTTTAAATTGTACATTATTTAGCATATAGTTTCTTCCTTTATCCAATGGCTTTTCATCGGCATACTCATCATCTACATCAAGCCACTCCTCTTGACTGTGTTTGTGAGTTCCGAACCGTGGCTTTCTCATATACTCCATGTAGTATGTAACAGATTCATCTACAAGGTATGATTCTGCTATTGATCCTTCCATGTATCTGAAATTTTTAGTATAGTCTTTGTATCGTTTCATTAACCTATCAATCATAAATAAAAGGATAAATTAGTCTATAATATAATAAGATAACGTGATGACGTGCACTAAAATTAGAAAATTTATTTACCGCTCAAAGGGATACATCCATCGATATCGAACTGGACCACCAAGCATCGCTTCCTCGGTTAGATGAGCCATGCAATGCACACTTATAACAAAGAATGAAGGCGGAAACTCCTTTTCAAGGACACACATTGCCTCAATCACACCTTTGTGTGCCAACTGAAGATCTGTTTGTTGATCACTTTAGCACATAAGATATTAAAGAATAAGCTAATTCTTTGAATAGCAATTCTTAAATCTTTATCCTTCTTGTCACGAAAAACATGTCTAAGCAAAACTGTAAGTAAATGTTGCATAATGACATGGTAATCATGTGACTTTAGTCCTCTTAGCTCCAGGGGATTGCCAAGAACGCAATTACTCAACTTGGATGAAAATCCACTCGCAATTTCAACTCTTTTAGTGTATCCATAAATACTTTTTTTTCTTTCTTGGTCAAGGCAAAAGATGCTTTTGGCATTGAAGTTTTTCCCGTTTCATTGTCATGGCTCAACCAATATCTCTTATGAGTTCCCATGTCTTCCATATCTTTTCGAGCATTCTCACCATCCTTTGTTTTCTTAGAGACATTCAACAATATGTTCAGTAAGTGTTCAATGACATTCTTTTCAGTATGCATCACATCAATATTATGTCGTAGCTCAACAACTTCCAGTACGGCAAATCAAACAAAATGGACCTTCTAGACCACGGTGACGCAATGTTATTGGTTGGTTCATCATTGACGTTATCATTATCAATCATATTCTTGCGCTTTTGCCCACTAACCCTACCTTGTGTAGAACTACCTTCCAAAATTTCCACTATCCTTCGTTCAACTTCTTCGCCAGATAACCGTTGTGGAGCACGACGATGCTCAACATCTTTGTTGAATCCCTTGTCATCTCTAAACTTGTGTTTTGTAGGTAAAAAACGTCGATGGCCTCTATAGCATATCTTCCGACTGTTTGAAAGACGTTCAAATTCTACATCATCAACACAAATAGGGCATGCATTATAACCATGAACATTACAACCAGCTAGAGTCCCATAAGCAGGAAGTCATGGATACCCCAAACAACATTGCTTTCAACCGAAAATTGCTTTTAGTACACACATCCCAAGTTGAACACCATCTGCCCACAATTCCTTCAACTCTTCTACTAATGGCTCCAGGTAAACATCAATATTATTTCCGGGTGCTTTTGGCCCTGATATTAACAAGGTTAACAAACAAAACTCCTTTTTCATGCATAAAGAAGGTGGAAGATTCAAAGGTGCTATTATTACTGGGCAACAACTATAAGCATTACTTAGATTTCCACGTGGGTTGAAACCATCAGTCGATATTGCAAGTCTCAAATTCCTACTATCAGAGGCAAACTCTGGCCATTTCATATTTGTTAAAGTCCATTGTGCTGAATCACATGGATGTCTCATCAAATTCCCATTTGAACAAGCATCCTTGTGCCAAGTCATTGCTTCACCAATCCACGGTATGCTAAAAAATCTTTTCAACCTTGGAATTAATGGAAAATACTTTACAACCTTTTTAACTTCTTTCCTGTATACCTTGCCGGAGTCGTTCTCATCGACATCCACACAAACCTTATACCTACGCTCCCCACATTTTGGACAACCAACCAGACCCTCATATTCTTTCCAATAGAGTATGCATCCATTGGCACATGCATGTATAGTCTTACATTCCATCCCCATATCTTTAATTGTGGTTTCATGTTTGGGTAGCTATCTGGCAAATTACAATCATCTGGCAATAAGGTTTTTAGCCATTTTAACAACATCGTCACACTATTACCACTCCAACTAAAATGAGTCTTGAAATTCTGCAATTCAATAATGGTGGACAACATGGTCTTATCCTTAGGACACCCTTTGTACAAAGGCACAGTCGCTTTTTCCTTATACTTTTGATACTTCTTGTTCATAACTGTCTCAGGTTCACGAGAAAGTTCCGGACCACCTTCTGGATTACCGCCAAAACATTCTTCATTTATCCCATCATCAGCCTCCACAGTTTGCATGTTGAGGAATACATCATCAACTAGCTCGCTCATCCTAGGATATTCACATACATCATCAAGTTCAGCCACTTCAGTCATAGGTACACCAATCACATGCTTGTTTATATTCTCTCCATGATGTATCCACGTGACATAATTGGTATCAATGCCATGGCTTAACAAATGAACACCTATGTCGTCAACACTAATGTTTCCCCTCGAGTTCCTACATCGAACACATGGGCAAGGAAAAAGACTCTCTCCATTTGCATTATCCTCAACAAACTGTTGGAATTGTCTAACGCCATTTATATACATTGCACTTCCCCGTTTGTTCATCCATGACTTGTCTAAAGGAATTGTTGACATTTCTACACACAAAAAAATTAAGAGTTTAGATATACGTATATCATGTAACTATTTGTGTTTTATGTTTTCTTATTATGTTTTATGTTTCATAAATCATGTAACTAAGTTGGGAAGGAATCTAGATCCTCACCAGTGCAATTGAGGTTATATTTACAGAATTTATGATCCTTAATCACGTCCAGGTAGGTATTTCGAATTCACTGTCACCATTAACTTTTGAGTAGATAATTCAACTTCTCGTCGTTTTACAAACGTTATCCAGAGTGAACTCTGGGGCAAACATGCATTTTTCGCTTGAGTCATGGCAATCAGCCTTAAAGACCTCATCTTAATATTGATCAACAGACTCGTACAAATGTGTGATATTTTATAAATGAAAATGGAAAATGAGGATGGTTCCCTTGTATAACTCATTTTGGAAATCTCTGACACCTGTGATCAACTTGTATAAGCTTCATCAATCTGACTGTAAGATGGTGAAACTTTGAAAGGGCAAGTGATTACAATATTGCCAGACATGTCAACGGATGGATGCAAAACAATAGGATTTATGTACAAATATTTAAATATATATAGTTCAGAGAAGTTGTACTAATAGTACTAACAATCAAACCTCATGAGAATAATTCCCTTAATATCTCGTATATATTTGTATTATATGAATATAGTTTGTTTACAAAACTCATTCTAATTAAAGTCATTGGCACACAAAACAAATTCAAAGAACCAAAAGAAAAGGGATGCCATATGCATACCACGACTGTCGCAACACTGGCAACGGCCACCACAGGGCACTCTCTTAGCAGGAATCCTATACCCAACTAAACACAGAAAAGAAAATGATTACTAACATTACCATAGACAATGTAAAAAAAAACCGTTGTTAGACGTCAATATACAATGATTTAAATCTTTCGTACTTTCTCTCTGTTTGTCTTCAGCATTCTAGGAAGGATGGATGGATACATAAATGATTCTGAACAATTGGGATTAAGTAAAATGTTTTTCTGATTTAATTTTGGTTCTACGTCTGAGCTGTGAATTGAACTGACCTGAATAGGAAGAGTGATCAAGCCGCCCAAACAAACACCAGCAAAGAAACACTCTGGAGATATCCCCTGTTTTTACAAATCCAGCTAGTGTGAGAAAGATGATAACAAAGAGAAGTCATATATAGGAGTTTGATTGACAAAAGAAAACTATTATTTGCAGTTCCTATAGAATAAAACGTAACCACACAATAATTAATTACAAATAGGAAAGAATATACAGTGTTGTGCTTCAAATAATATAACAGATATAGCATTTTATATTACATCAACCTTATATATACAAATTTGGCTTATTATGAGGAACTAAGCTTTCTGCCACATGAAAACAGAGAATAGATGGAATGAGATTTGCAGTGATGGAAGAAAGAAGAAATTCCAGTACAAAAACCCAACAACATATACTAATTTGTAAGACGATGTCGGGTGTAGAAAGGCACATAAGAGCCAAAGACTACAACTCCAATCATTCCATCTAAATAACTAGAGTCATTCAAAAAAGGAAAAAAGAAAATAGGATTTGTTTTACTTCTCATAAATCATAACGCTTAAGATTAGAGTTTATAGAAACAAATTTAAATATATGTAATCATAAATCTAATGTACAAATATGTTAAATATATATTTTTTAAAGAATAATACTCATAAATGGAAGTCGACAGAGTGTTACTTATGTCCGCTAGATTATCTACAATGACTGAAATCATAAATTAAGTTGAGCAGTAAATTTGTGGTCTCAGCAACGATGATCATGATTTGAAAAAATCAATGCCTCTTAACTCTAACACAAACCATAATCAACAACTTGATAATGGAGTTGGAATAATTTAACAGTGTCTTCACTAGCACAATAACAAGTTACCAACGTTATGTATTAAAAACTTATATTGCATTCTTCAAGCAACAACACCATTGACTACAACATCTAGAGACTGCAATATTTATATCCAACATGTGATATATGCAGGCTCATAAACTGCAAATACATGCAAATTATCAGAAGTTACAATTCAACAGACCCTACTTCTGACTCCAAGACAAGCATTTCATCAACCATGGACCATTCCATAGATCGCATCGTTTTTTATGACAGAACTACTATACAACGCACACTCGCGGGAAACATGGATGCTGAAGGAAATATGAAATACAAAAACATAAATAAGAAGGAAGAAAACCAACAGCCACAGAATAATATTATTCAACACGCAAATTCAAGAAATTTTGAACATTAGAACAGTTACAAAAAAAAATTCAAATCATCGCTTTGATGCAACCTTCTGCCCTATTTCCATTGCATCTTACACACACCATTGACAGAACTCCATCAATAAGTTCACATTTACAATCGCCTAAAAGGAAGAATTACAAAGAAAAGATCCTAGTAAAACCTACTGTTTGACAGTTCTATAAACAATGGCAAATAATGCTGAAAATTATGTACTATAAACAACACCCTTCTAGCAAGGATGCTGCCTGTCTGCAGTTATAGTTCGAGTTCGTACCCTGCAAAATCTTTAACAGTAAAACCAACTTTTTCAAACCTCCCTTTCTCACTGCTCTCCCTAAATTTCAAATAATCCAAGCAAACAAATGGCTTGTAAAACCTTGGGATCCCTTCACCCACCACTTCATCTGGCGCCAAAATCACCTTTTCATCCTCAAAACACCAAAAGAAAGCTAATGAAAGGCGGTTAACAAATCGCTTCAAAACAACCCGGTGTTTTGATGATCTTAACTTCCCATTACTCTCATTTGAATGAAAAATGGAAAAAAATAAATAAAAATGAATTACCCTCATTTTTTTCCCTTTGGCTTTTGTATAGGATTTCGAAACTGTCATATTAGTCTTTTGTTCCTTTGGTTCAAATAGTACAACTAGACCCTAAAACTAATATCACCATCGCTGATAATAGTTTCAATTCAATTCTCTGTGACCAAAGATACTCACACATCAGTGGCAACATCAGCAATACAACATTTCCACTATATGAGAGCTATTGTAATCTGCTACAGAAATGCTAACATCAGTTGATGTTGCTCGCGACACAAACAGTATGCAGAATCAATCAATAAATACGTCTCGATCACAAACTTAAAAATAGACTTTATTCATATGGCACTAGTCATCCTAGACATCCGTTTAATTCATATGGCACTAGAACATGGAAGAGCATCAGGGATAGAATGTTTTATTTCTTTCTTCAACTTCAACCATTTAAATCAACCAATTGAATATTTCTCCATATGGACATAGGATTACTTCTCTATTCCAATAAAAAAAAAATCAAGGATAATACATGTATCAAATTAAAAATTAAATACAAAAATATGAAACGAAAATGAAAACATCTTCCCCAATCCAATTGTATACCTAGTCAACAATGCTCAAAGACTTGCAATTTGTTCAGAACCCTAATTTCATAAAAAAAATACAAGAGAGAGAGAGGGTACTTGTACGAGAGAGGGCGTGATTGATTTGAAGACGCCGAGTGGAGGGAAGACCAGGGGAGGAGGGAAGTCGAGGGAGGAGCAGGGAAGGAGGGGAGGAGCAGGGAAGGAGGGGAGGAAGGAAGTCGAGGGAGGGAGCAGGGAAGAAGGCGCAGGGAAGTCGAGTCGAGGGAGGGAGCAGGAAGTCGAGTCGAGGGAGGGAGCAGCGAAGGAGACGAGTCGAGTGGAGGGGAGGAGGGAAGCTTCGATGGAAGTCGAGTCGAGGGAGGGAGCAGCGAAGGAGACGAGGTCGAGTGGAGGGGAGGAGGGAAATTGTCGATGGCGAGTGGAGGGAATGTCGAGCGCCAATATACCCCGCCCAAAATTTTTTTCAGCTTTTCATGTAGCCACGGTTCTGAGCCGTTGCTATAGCTAGCCACGGTTTAGAACCGTTGCTAAATTTTATTTTGCAACGGTTTTGAGCCGTTGCTAACCATAGCCACGGTTTAGAACCGTTGCTAAAATATTTTGTTGCAACGGTTCTAGGCCGTTGCTATCCATAGCCACGGTTCAGAACCGTTGCTACATTTTATTTTTGCAACGGTTTGGAGCCGTTTCTATACGTAGCCACGGTTGAGAACCGTTGCTAAAGTATTATGTTGCAACGGTTTAAAACCGTTGCTAATAATTCCAACGGTTTGGAGCCGTTGCTAATATTAGCCACGGTTTTTAGCCGTTCCAAATATACCAACGGTTTTAAGCCGTGGCTAGGTCTTTTTTACCCACGGTTTTAAGCCGTTGGTAAATATAGCTACGATTTGTAGCCGTGGCAAATATACCAACGGTTTAGAGCCGTGGCAAGGTTGGCGTGGCTAAATGGGGTTTTTGGTGTAGTGCCACTTTCTGAATTAAAAAAAAAAAAACATCTCTTAACTTCATCATTTAAAGAAAAAAATTATAAACTGTATTAACTCCAAATACATTTCGCAATGCAAAAGCGAGTAATTACGGGTTGGAAATATCAATCCTAAGGTCCCAAATCACACAAAAACCAAAGTCTCGTCCTATAATATCCACATTTCTCCCTGCAAACCTCTCAGGGTTGAACTTTTCAGCATCAGTCCACACACTAGGGTCACGTCCAATGGCCCAAATGTTTACAATTACTCGAGATTTTTTAGGGACGTGGTATCCATAAACTGTGCAGTCCTCCATGCTTTCGCGAGGGATCAACAAGGGGGCTACAGGGTGGAGCCTCAAACTTTCTTTCACAACCATGTCTAAGTAGTCCAAACTCATGAGGTCTGATTCATCCACCATCATGTCTAGTCCTACCATGGTTTCCAACTCTTGTTGGACTTTCTTCATCACTCTAGGGTTCTGGAGGAGCTCGGAGAACACCCACTCAATTGCACTTGATGAAGTGTCCATTGAGCCCGCGATCATGTCCTACAATAATAAGAAGCCATGCCAATACCTACCTATTACATTATTTATGAACTATAGTCACTATAGTGAGGAATGATGCATCCCCTTACCAGCATGATAGCTTTGATATTCGGCTTTTCTATTGTGTACTCTTTGTTATCAAAATTCATAACTGACAACATTATGTCCACAAAGTCTTCGCAATGATGCCCCTTGTCAGCTTCATGAATGTGTTCATCGATGATCTTCTTGAGAAAATCATCAAATACCTTGCTCACTGCTTTCATACGTTTAGCCAGGCCTTGAAGGTCGATAGCCCTTATGTGGGGAATGTGATCAGCAAAGTTAGGAAGTGCATCCAAGCACATGCCCTCTTGGAGGACGACAATGAACCTTTTCTGATCGTCATCAGTCTTCATGTACTTCTTTCCCAAGATCATCAGGCATGACATGTCCATACTCAAAGATGATACCTGATATCGGTGTAAAAAATAACGGAAACTATTAAGATAATTGTGCAGGAAAATCAGTAGAAGAAAAATTGTTGATAAACCAAACAAGTTTCAAATAGGGATTAAACTTAGATCTCCTCCTCATCTTAACTGTTGGTACAAAGATGTTGAGGTCTAACCCATTAGGGTGGATCCAACTTTTGTAAGTAATCAAACATAATTTCAAGTTTGGTTGAATAAGAAAAAGTTGTTTTCAATAAGAAAAAAAAAAAAAAAACAGAAATAAATAGAAACAAAGTTCTATTTGAGGCGGTGTTAATTAAATAGAAACAAAGTTCTATTTGAATATAGAAACAAAGTTCTATTTGAATATAGAAACAAAGTTCTATTTGGCAGTTGGTTAATTAAATAGAAACAATATTCTATTTGGGTGGCTGCAAACAAGTATAAATAGGTTCATAATACAGAGTTTTATGATATATAGAGTTTTCAGAGAAGCTGTTGTGTGAATAAGCAACAGAGAACATAATATTCTCTTTGGTGTTTGGTGCGGCTGTGTGCGCGTGGACGGTGACTTTGTATCTGATTCTTTGGGCGCGATTTTGTGCGAAAAAGTCTGACGCGTGGCTGCGATATCGACTTAGTTTTGTCGATTGATTTGGTAGAAGAAGTTGAAGGAGCTTTTGTGTTAATTTGTTGTGAGGCAACTCGTGTTATTTACTCCTTATATTACTCAAGCTTTGGTAAAAAAAACTTGAGAAGTTATTGTCCTTCATCTTATTTGATTAGTGGATTCTCTCGGATTTGTTCCGTGGTTTTTCCTTTCACATTGAAGGTTTTTCACGTATATCTTGGTGTCTTGTTTATTGTTGCTTTAAATTATTTCCTTGGTATTGTTTTATTGGTATTTGTCCCAACAAAGTAGTATCAGAGCAATTGTTGGGAGATTGTCAATTAAGAGAGTTGACATGGAGAATAACAACAAAACCAGGATGATTAACCTTAATGACTCAAACTATGTTATTTGGAAAGCCAAGATGGAAGACATTATACTATAAGGATTTGTACCCTCCAATTGAGGGAGATGCAGCTAAACCCAAGGATATGTCAGAAGAAGAGTGGAAGAAATTAAACAGAAAGGCTATTGGTCACATCAGACAATGGTTAGATGATTCGGTATTTCATCATGTGTCAGCTGAGATGTCTACACATGTTCTTTGGACCAAACTCCAGAATTTATATGAAAGGAAAACCGTTGCAAACAAGGCTTTCTTGATCAGGAAGTTAGTGAACTTGAAATTCAAGGAATGTAGTTCTATTGCTGAGCACTTGAATGAGGTGCAAAGTGTGGTGAATCAGATGTCCAACATGCAGATAGTGTTAGATGATGAAATGCAAGCACTATTAGTTCTTAGCTCATTACCAGATAGTTGGGAAACATTGGTGGTGTTGGTTAGTAATTCGACACCGAATGGGCAACTTACCATGGAGTTGGTTACCGGTAGTTTATTTAATGAAGAGACTAGAAGGAAGTCTGCCGGTACTGATCATTCCCAAACACTTGTGACTGAAAACAGGGGGAGAGAATAATATAAGAAATATCATGGTTATGACAAGAATCGTGATAAGTCAAAAGGGAGATCAAAGTCAAGAGATATAGGTTTTAAGTGTCATTATTGTGGTAAACCAGACCATTTCAGAAAACAATGTTATAGTTACAAAAGAGATTTGAAAGAGGGAAAAGTGAAGAACGGTGATAGTAAAGAAGCTATAGCTGCTGTTACTGATTAACCAGTGGCTCTTTGGTATGGTGAAGGTGAATGTTTGCATGTTGCAAATGAAGGAAGCGAATGGATTATTGACACTGGTGCATCTTATCATGCAACCCAAGGAAAAACTATTTCACTACTTATAGAGTATGAGATTTTGGCAGTGTGAAGATGGGAAACGCTAGCAACTCTAAAATAGTGGGAATAGGTGATGTGTGTGTCCAGACTAATACGGGGTGCACTTTGACTTTGAAAGATGTACGTCATGTTCCTGATCTTCGTCTAAAACTGATTTCTGGACTTGTTTTGGATAAACAATGGTATATTAATTATTTTGGTAATGGTGCACGGAAGCTTACCAAAGGTTCACTTGTTGTGGCAAAAAGTAAGGCGTGTTGCAAACTATACAAGACTCAAGTGAAATTGTGTAAGACTGGTTTGAATGCAGCTGAAGATGGTTTTTCTACAAACTTGTGGCATAGAGTTGCAAGGCGTGTTGCAACTCTTAGAAAAGAAAATTTTAATTCCCTCCTTGAAAGGTATTCCTCTTAACTCCTGTGATTATTGTTTATTTGGTAAACATCATAGAGTTTCATTTCGTAGATCATAAAAAAGAAAATATGGCTTGTTAGATTTGGTTTACATTGATGTTTGTGGTCCCATTGAAGTAGATTCTCTTGGTGGTAGTAGATATTTATTGATGATGCATCAAGAAAGGTGTGGATATATTTCTCAGATCTAAGGACCAAGTTTTTTTTAGCAATTCCAACAGTTTCATGCTAAGGTGGAAAGAGAAACAGGCAGAGTTTTGAAATGTCTCCGCAGTGATAATGGTGGCGAGTACACATCAAAAGAATTTAAAACTTATTGTAGTAAGCTTGGTATACGACATGAAAAGACAGTTCCTGGCACTCCACAGCATAATGGGGTAGCAGAAAGAATGAATCGGACTATTGTAGAAAAGGTGAGATGCATGCTTCGAATGGCTAAATTGCCAAAAGAGTTCTGGTCTGAAGCTGCTAGTACAGCTTGTTCTCTCATCAACATGTCTCCTTCATTTCCTTTAGATGGTGACATTCCAGAAAGAGTGTGGAAAGGGAAAAATAGTTCATACTCTCATCTGAAAGTATTTGGCTGTAAAACATTTGTTCATGTATCGAAAGAGAAGAGATTAAAGCTTGATGAGAAGGCATCTCCATGTATTTTCATTGGTTACGGAGATGAGCAGTTTGGCTACAGATTATGAGATCATGATAATAAAAAATTATTAGAAGCAGAAATGTGGTATTTTATGAAGATCATACCATTGCAGATTTTGAAAAAATTGAAAAGCCCAAGCAGATAAATAATGAGGTAGCAGATCTTACATCACTTCCTCCTCCTTTGTCGCATGTTGAAAATGGGGGAGAAATGCCAGATGATATAGTTGGTGACCATATGCCAGAAAATGAAGTTGTTAATGATGATCATGTAGAAACAGATGAGATTGCGCATGAAGAGCAACCCCTTCAACAAGAAATAGTAAAGCCTCAATTAAGAAAGCTTACCAGAGAGTGCCAACCTTCAAAGAGGTACCCCAATGATGAGTATGTTTTCCTTATAGAAGAAGGTGAACCAAATTTTTTCAAGAAGTACTAAATCATAAAGATAGCTGGATGAAAGTTATGCAAGAAGAGATGAGTTCCTTGCATAAGAATGGTACTTATGATTTAGTTGAGATTCCAAAAGGCATAAAACCTTTGAAGAACAAATGGGTGTACAAATTGAAAAATGATGGTGATGGAAATAATGTGAAGCACAAAGCTCAGTTAGTGGTAAAAGGCTTTGCGCAAAAGAAGGGGATAGATTTTGATGAGATATTCTCACCCGTGGTGAAGATAACATCCATTAGAGTGGTGTTAAGTCTTGCAGCTACCTGGATCTTGATATTGAGCAGTTAGGTGTTAAAACTGCATTTCTTCATGGGGATTCGCATGAAGAAATTTACATGGCACAACCAGAGGGTTTTGAAGTGAAAGGGAAAGAACATATGGCTTGCAGATTGAAGAAAAACTTTTATGGATTGAAACAGGCTCCGAGACAGTGATATAAGAAGTTTGACTTCTTTATGGTAGGACGTGGCTACAAGAGAACACTTCAAGACCATTGTGTTTATGTCAGATATTTTTCGCCTGATAGCTTCATTATTCTTTTGATTTATGTTGATGATATGTTAATTGTTAGAAAAGATGTTGATATGATTGGCAGGTTGAAAAAAAATTGTTTAGCTCTTTTGATATGAAAGACTTGGGGCCAGCTCAACACATCCTAGGGATGAAGATTACACGTGACAGAAAAATTAAGAAGTTGTGGTTGTCACAAGAAAAGTATGTTGAAAAAGTACTTGAAGGGTTCAACATGAATGATGCTAAGCCCGTGAGTACTCCACTTGCTAATCACTTCAAGTTAAGTGTCAAGTTATCTCCTCGTACTAATGAAGAAAAGAAGCATATGTCAGGTATTCTATACTCCTCTGTTGTAGGGTGTTTGATGTATGCTATGCTTGTACAAGACCAGATATTGCTCAAGCAGTCGGTGTTGTGAGTAGGTATTCAGAAAATTCAGGAAAAGAACATTGGGCTGCAGTTAAATGGATTATGAGATATTTGAAAGGTACTTCAAAGCTTTGCTTATGCTTTGGTAATTCAGGAGCTGTGTTAGAAGGGTACACAAATGCAGATTTTGCAGGTGATTTAAACAAGAAGAGGTCGACTTCAGGTTATGTTTTCACTTTCGCAGGGGGAGCTGTAGCTTGGCAGTCTAGATTGCAAAAGTGTGTTGCTTTGTCAACTACTGAAGCCGAGTATATTGTCATTAATGAAGCAGGGAAGGAAATGTTATAGTTGAAAAGATTCCTCAAGGAGCTAGGTGTGAATCAGAATAAGTATGTGGTGCATTATGATAGTCAGAGTGCTATTGAGTTGAGTAAAAATGCCACATACCATGGACTTACCAAACATATTGATACACGTTACCACTGGATACGTGATGTGCTTGAGAAAAATTGTTTCCAGATTGCAAATATTCATACTAGTGAAAATCCTTTCAACATGATGACAAAAGTAGTTCCAAAAGGTAAACATGAGTTATGTAGAGAATTCATTGGATTGGCCTAATATGATTAGGAGGTAATTCTTCCCTAATGGTCTGGAGGGGGAGATTTGTTGAGGTCCAACCCATTAGGGTGGATCCAACTTTGGTAAGTAATCAAACATAATTTCAAGTTTGGTTGAATAAGGAAAAAATGTTTTCAATAAGAAACAAAAACATAAATTATAGAAACAAAGTTCTATTTGAGGCGGTGTTAATTAAGTAGAAACAAAGTTCTATTTGAATATAGAAACAAAGTTCTATTTAAGGCGGTGTTAATTAAATAAAAACAAAGTTCTATTTGAATATAGAAACAAAGTTCTATTTGGCAGCTGGTTAATTAAATAGAAACAATGTTCTATTTGGGTGGTTGCAAACAAATATAAATATGTGCATAATACAAAGTTTTATGATATATAGAGTTTTCAGAGAAGCTGTTGTGTGAATAAACAACAGAGAACATAATATTCTCTTTGGTGTTTGGTGCGGCTATGTGCGCGTGGATAGTGACTTTGTGTATGATTCATTGGGCGTAATTTTGTGTGACAAAGTGTGACGCGTGGCTGCGATATCGACTTAGTTTTGTCGAATGATTTGGTAGAAGAAGTTGAAGGAGCTTTAGGGTTAATTTGCTGTGTGGTAACCCGTGTTATTTACTCCTTGTATTACTCAAGCCTTGGTAAAAAAATTTGAGAAGTTATTGTACTTTTTCTTATTTGATTAGTGGATTCTCTCGGATTTTTTCCGTGGTTTTTCCCTTCACATTGAAGGGTTTTTCACGTAAATCTTGATGTCTCATTTATTATTGTTTTAAATTATTTCCTTGGTATTGTTTTATTGATATTTGTCGCAACAAAAGATTCAAGCCCTTCCTAGTGTTTGCAGTTTGCAATATATGTTAGACCATTTTAAGGACTATATATAATGAACTTGTGACTTTTGTTCGATTCCTTTCTTATAACTAAGCAAAGGTGTTCGATGTTGGTTTGTTGTTCTGAGACTGGGTATCCAAAATGATAATTTTTTTAGATGACAAATTCACTCAAAACATTTGCTATATGCCAACCATACCTGAGCACATAATTTGCTCTAAGGTACATAATTTGCGTATGTTACGCCAATACGGACCATATTCAGTGAAAGATATCCTTTACGTTTGTAAGAAACAAACTTGGCAGACTCAGTGAACGGTCTACTAGCAAAAATGAGATCATGCGTCTTCAGGAACAATTCAGCCACTTGTGGGGATGCCACCACAACAGTAGGAATGAACCCAAGGCGTAAATACATGACAGGTCCATATTGCTTGGCTAGACGATGAAGGTCTCTGTGAGGAAAATCGCCTAACATGAGAAGATTTCCAAGAATAGGTACCCCTTTCGGACCTGGAGGTAAGTTGGCAAACTTGTTATTTCTTTTCTTCCTCATCCATATGTAAAGGAGAAGTACAAATAAAGATCCCACAAAGGAAGTCCATTGCCATGACATGTTGGGAGAGAGTAGAGATTTCAATTTGCAGGAGCAAATGCAGAATCAGTGCACCTTATAATCAAATGCGGGGACTATTGTGGACTGCGGATGAATCAGTCATGTGGATAATAACGATTGAAAGTGAAGTATATTGGATACTCCTCCCATGAAAAGGAAATGAACAACGATTATCCATTCCACCTCATGTAAAATGATGGTTGCAACCCCAATGTGGGAAATTTATGAAGCAAGTATTGATTGATCATTACTGTGAAAATTCTCCTATGCATCCAAACCTTTTCCATGTAATTTTAGGCTTCCGGGGTCGTAATTTTTTGTGAATTTGACTGGCAACTTAAGTGACTAGTGATTTTTGTACAACATGTTAATAACTAAGTCAATGGTAACTTTGGTCACATGATGGTAACTTTAAGAACATCTAGTAGTAACTTGATGTACATTTAGTGGTAAATTTTTTTTTGTTGATGTACCCAAGGAATGAGATCTCAAATTTTGTTTTTTAAATTTCGAAAAGAAAAATGGTGAAATGTAATTTACATTTTTTCAAAAAATTTTGATATTTTTTCGTAAATTTCGAGGTTCTTTCGTAAATTTTGAGGTTTTTTGTAAATTTTGTTTTTTATAAAAATACAAAATCAACGACCAAAAATTATACTTTCGAGGGTTTTTTCGTAAATTTTGGAGTTTTTTCATAAAATTTCGAGGTTTTTTCTAATTAGCCCTGATTTTCTAATTATATATAGATTTCATATTTCTTTCATTTCTTGGTATTTAGGCTTCATTTAATGTGTTTAATAGATTTATTTACTTGCATCTTTTTTTCACATATTTCATATTCCCTCGAAATTCATTATATGTTTCATGTATCCTCGAAATTTTACACACCAAAATATTTCTCGAAATATTTCTTAAAATCAAGAGTGTACAGTTAACTTGAAAAACGAAATCACAGTCCTTGGATGTACCATACATCCAAATTCTTGGACATATTGAAGCATTGCTCTTATTCAATGAAATATAATAGGCCCCTGCTAAATAACACCACCACTTCTTCTGATGGATACCACTACCTATTTTTTTTATCTGCTAAAAGATACTACCACTATATATATATAAAAAAACCCTAACCCCTCTTCTCCTCTCTCCCTTTCTTCTCCTCTCTTCTCCATCAATCCCACCACATTTCCTCATCCTTTTCATCCTCCACCTTCTCCCTGCCTCATTTTCTCATCCCACCTCCTCCCATCTTCTTCTTCATATCTGTTTTTTTTTCTTCTCCATGTGGCATGGTGGTGATGAACGGGACGAGGAGGGGGTGGCGGTGGCCTCCTCATTTTTTTGTCTCCATGTTGCGTGATGGTGGTGGTGGCGAGGTGGTGGTGAAAGGGAGGATGAAGAGGGGTGGCGGTGGCCTCTTCCTCGTTTTTTATTTTATATTTTTATCTCCCTGTTGGTGGTGGTGTGGTGAAGGGGAAGAGGAGGGTGGCGGTGGCTTCCTCTTCGTTTTTTTCCCTCTCCATGTTGTGCGGTGGTGAAGGGGAGAATGAGGAAGAGGGGTGGCGGTGGCATTATCCTCCTTTTTTTTTATCTCCGCCTTCACGACGGTTCTTTCGAATGGGGAATCCACACTCGCCCAAATCTCCGCAGGTGTGGGTTCCCTACTCGCATGAACCGCCGCAAAGGCGAGGATAATAATAAAAATAAAAAAGAGGAGGTGGGACACCGCCACGTATCCTCCTCCCCTTCACCACCGACTCACCATCACCACTACCACCACCTTACCACTGCCAGGGAGAAAAAAAACATGGGAGGAAGTGGGACACCTTCTCCTTTTCCCCTTCACAATCACCACCTTGCCATCGCCAAGGAGAAAAAAAAGAGGACGAGTAAAAGAAAAATAAAAAAAGGAGGAGATGGGACACCACCACCTCTCCTCCTCCCCTTCACCACCTTACCACCGCCACCCTCGCCATCACCACCACCTCACCACTGTCAGGGAGAAAAAAAGATGGGAGGAGGTGGGACACCGCCACCTCTCCTCTTTCTTGCCTTCTCCATCACCACCACCACCACCTCGCCCACCGTCATGGAGAAAAAAAATAAAAAATGGGAGGAGGTGGATGAGAGGTGGCAGTGGGTGAGGTGGTGGTGGTAAATAAGAAGAAGAGGAAGGGAAGAGGAGGAGGAGAGGTGGGTGGCAAGGTGGTCGTGGTGAAGGGAGGAGGAAGACGTAGTGGCAGTGGTTGATGGAGAGAGAGAGAGGATAAAAGGGGTTAGAGTTATGTTTTTTTTTTCTTTTATTGGTGGTGTACTTCAGCAGGTGATGATGTCCTTCAGAAAGTAAAGTTTAGTGGTGTCCATCAGAATAAGTGGCGGTGTTATTTAATAGGGGCCATATAATATGATACCCAAGTCAAGTATATGTTGTTTGCCACAAGTTGATCTCATCACACCCATCATAAGACACACGGCGGGTACATGAACAGTGGATGGTGAGAAGATTTAAATATATGAGTAAGGAAATGACTACATCAGATAACATTCCATCCCAACTGTCTCTTTGATCGAGGGCGTGATGGAGGGAGGAAATCTCGCATAAGATCTCACATGTGCATGATTGAGTCTCTTTGACACTTCACTTTATTTAGGACCCAATGCTTGATTGAGCTATAATTGATTTCACGCAAATGGATCTTAGGTTTGTTGCAGCTCTAAGATTCGTTGTTCAGGCTTTATTGCCTTGGGTCAAGCCATAAGACACATGCCTCTGAGATTTGCATGTCTTGAGCCTTGGCGCCTGACTTACAAGCTGAACAGTAGTTTGCGCGTGGGTATGCAAGGGACTGTACTGAAACCTTTTACTTGTTAGGGTTAGTTTATGCCATGTGTACAATTGTGATTGAGTGACTGTTTGATGTCTCATCAGCTACTCCCCCTAGTTAATAGGGTTGCGTGCAGATCCATTAATTCGATGAAGTAGACTGGTTCAGTTGTACTTGGTACCATCCTTGGGTAACATTTAATGCTGATGCGACTGCTGGGTGACCTCGTTCTGGGAACCATCTTGCCGACGAGCTAGTAGCATCACATGATGGCGCTCAAGGAAAGTTCAGATGTCATCTTGTGCAAAACGTTTCCCACCAACTTGAAGAAGGCTGCGTTGACATGATTCCATAGTCTCCAACCCAGGTCCATCGGGTCATTCCAGGACCTGACAAATGCATTCATCACCAGATTTGCCAGAAGCCAACAGATCAAAAAGGGGCCTCACTATCTGTTGAGCCTCAGGCAGAAGCATGGCAAGGTCTTTAGGGAGTATGCCACTCATTTCAACGACGAGCTGACCTTGATCGACGGGTGCAATGTCAACACATCAGTCACTGCTTTGACTTCTGACCTCCAAGGAGATCAAATTTACAACTACCTTACCTTGGAGCCACCAGCAAGTATGGCAGGAATTCTATGAAGCGTCTAGAAGTACATCACCTTGGAAGAAATGTTGGCTGTGAGAAGCCAAAACACTCCTCCAAAGGTAAGGACAAAATTGAGAAGGGGGCAATTCCAACCGAAAATGGGGCAAGAACCAGAGCGGGCTCGGCCAAACAAAGTTGTTCAAGCCCAACAGCTCTAGGTACCCCTACTACACCCCGCTTAACTCTAGTCTGCCCGACATTTTGTTGTCATCAAAACTCATAGGAGATCCTTCAAAACGTGATAAGAGTAAGCATTGTTCTTATCACAAGGAGATGAGCACGACACCAAACATGCAGGAGCCTCAGAGATGTGATCTAGTTTCGAATCCAGATATAACGACTGAAGAAGTTCATCGACCTCGGAGACACGCATCCATAACGACATCTTAGTCATCTAAGTAGGGATAGCGAGCTAGAAAGTGAAAAGATCACTGGTGAACACAGGGAGCTACGTCAACATACTGGTCCTAGACGCATTCCTGAATATTCAACTGACAGGAGAAGAGTTGACACCTTCAAATCAAGCCATGTTTTGCTTCAAAGGATGAAGCTGCTACCCGGTTGGTAAAATCACATAGCCGGTAGTTGCAGGGCAGCCAGGCCTATAAAGGATCCTGATGATGGAGTTTTGGTCGTAGACGCCCACTATGGTACAATGTAATCTTGGGCCGACTTTTGTTACACCACATGGAGGTAATCGTCTCCACCCAGCATCAGTTCCTCAAGTACCTTTTCAGATGGTGAGGTATGGACAATCAGAGGAAACTAGGCTATCGCTCTAAAATGTCACTACGACTTAGCCAGGTGGCCAGATAACAGAGCACAAATGCCCGAGCAACAGGATTCGGACGAGGAAACCTCAAATCCAGTTAGAGAGGATCCACCTTCACCTTCGAACCTCGAACCTCCATCCAGCCCGAGGGAAAGGATGAACGTTAGGCAGCCAGAGGAAGAAGCCGCAACAATATACATGGACAGCCCAGCTAACACAAAAGCAGTCTAGATAGGCTCTAACCTCCACAGAACACTAGCAGATCAGCTGGCAGTGCTCTTAAAATAGAATCATGACATCTTTGCCTAGACATGAAAGACATGTGGGGATCGACCCCACGGTAATCACACACAGATTGGTAGTCAATCATGACTAGAAGCTAGTAAAAAAAAAAGGCCAGTGGTGCCCGATCGCAACTAGGCCATCAATGAAAAAGTTCAAAGTCTTTTGAATGTCGGCATGATAAGGGAGTTTCGATGGCCGAAATGGCTGGCGAACACGGTCTTGGGGAAAAAAAGAATAGGAAGTGGAGGGTTTGTGTGGACTACACCGACCTTAACAAAGCCTGTCCAAAATATATTTTTCCACTACCCTGAATAGACCAGGTCGTGGATGCTACATTCGGACACAGCCTACTCAGCTTCACGTACGCGTACTTTGGCTACAATCAAATTAGTATGTGCCCACCGGATCTGGAGAAAACCTCATTGATAACGGACATAGGCACATACTGCTATCAAAAAACGTCTTTCGGACGGAAGAATGCAGGGCAACATAAAAGATCCTGGTGAACCTAATGTTTAAAGAAAAATCGGAAAGACCTTGGAAGTCTACATCAACGACATGCTGGTAAATAGCCTCCACTGTCCAGACCACTCGACGGATCTCCAATGAGCGTTTCCTCAACTCAGGAATTATCGAATGAAGCTCAGCCTGCAAAAATACAATTTTGGGGTGCAATCAGGGAAATTCCTGAGCTACATAGTCAACAAAAGGGCGATAGAGGTAGATCCAAAGCATATTTAGGCTCTACAAACATCAAATAAGTTCAGAGCCTGATTGGTAGGGTGGCAACCCTATACAGGGTCATCCCTAAATCTTCAAACAAATGCCTCCCTTTCTTTAAAATCCTAAAGGGCAACAAAGAATTTCAATGGAAAAAAAGTGTGAATAATCATTCCAAGACTTGAAGGCGTACATGGGAAGCATGGAGTTGTTCTCAAAGCCTATTCCAGGTAGCACACTCTACCTATACCTCTCAGTCTCAGAGCCTGCTGTCAGCTCAGCTCTGGTAGGGAAAAGGAAAGAGAAACAGAAGCCCATCCACTACATCGCCAAAACATTTGATGAGGCGGAAACCAACTACCACAATCTGAAGAAAAAAATTGGCCTTAGAGCTGATGATTTTCTCAAGAAAGCTAAGACCCTATTTTCAAGCTCACTCGATAACAGTCCTGACTGAGTATCAACTTCGGTCAGTATTGCACAAGTCGGAGCTATTAGGAAGAATGGTCAAATGGTCAGTGGAGCTGAGTTAGTTTAACATCCATTACGCTCTGAGAATAGTCATCAAGGCACAAGCACTGGTAGACTTCATCGCCGAATTCACTGGGATAGGAGAACCGGGGCTGAGAGGCCAGAAAAGAGACGAGAACTATGAGCCGCCCCCACAGGGATTTCTTGCGATGCGACGGATCATCCAACGTGAAAAGTGCAGAGCGGGGATCGTCTTTAGACACCAGAAGGGGTCACCCTCAGAAAGTCTAACAAATTTGGCATTCGTGCTTCAAACAAGAAAGTCGAGTACGAAGCCTCCTAGCCTAGCTAAAACTAGCCAGAGGAATCAAAGTAGAAGAACTCATGGTGTTCAGCGACTCCCAAATGTAGTCAATTAGGTAAATAGTGAATTTGATGTCAAAGAACTCCAAATAATGGCTTATTTTGTAAAAGCAATCAACACCAAAAGGTGGTTTAAAAGGATACTACTCTACCGTTACTCCAGGGCAGATAACAAGGAAGTCAACAACTTGGCTAGAAAGGCCTTGTCCTCACAGAACGACTCTGACACACTCATAGAGTCCCAGGAGAAGTCTACCTTAGAAGAAGAAGGCTTCCACGAAACTCTCTCCATTGGTGTGGAGACCAGCTGGATGAGCCCCCTGATATGCGACATAAAATACGAAGCACTCCCAACGGATAAGCTAGAGGCTCACAAGCTAAAAAAACATAGTGGTGCGACTCTCCTCAAGAACATGTTATATTGGAGATCAACGACTGGCTTTCTACTTAGATGCATGGTCCCCATGGAGGCAAACCAAGTCTTCCTTGAAATCCATGAAGGAATCAGTGGGAATCACTCCTAAAGAAGGATACAAGCTTAGAAAGCCCTCACACTGGGGGTACTATTGGCAAAAATGCAGCAAAAGACCAAAGATTTGTTTTGCAAGTGTGATTAATGTAAGAGATACGCCCAATTACGGGCATAATGTCTGTACAGAACCTGGTTCCAATGACCAACCGTAGCCCTTCGCCAGTGGGGATTAACATCATGGGCCCGTTTCACATTTTTTTAAATTAGAAAGTTTCTCCTTGTGGCAGTTGATTTATTTCACCAGATGGGTGGAAGTGGATCCCTTCTCTAAGATAGAAGAGAATCAGATCAAAAAATTTCTGTGAAAGTTTATCATTTGCAGGTTCAGAATATCGAAAATCCTGATCAGCGACCACGGGACCCAGTTTGAGGGTGGAAAAGTCAAGTAACATTGCATTCAACTGGGCATCAACTATCACTTTTCCGTGTCAAGTCTCCACTAGGCAATAGGAAAACATAAGTCACCAACCAAACTATCCTAGAAGCTATCAAGAGGAAATTCGATGTAGCCAAAGGGCTTGGGTCTCTGAACTTTCAGACATTTTCTAGGCATACCACACCACAAAGAGGACTCCGATTGGAGAAACACCATTCGCACTAGCCTATGGGTCTGAGGCAGTGGTCCTTGTAGAACTAGCAATACCAACGTTCAAAATGAAAAAGTTCGGGATGAAGCACAACGATGAAGCTCCGACAGTCAGCTTAGACTTAATCGAATAAAAGAGAGAATGAGCTTCCATCAAAATTGCAGCCTATCAACAAAGGATGGCCCATCACTACAATAAGATAGTCAAACTCGAGAATTCAAAGTCGGTGATTGGGTACTGAGGAAAACCTTGCCGAACACGAGACCCAAAGAAGGCAAGATAAGCTGAACTGGGAAGGTCCCTAGATGGAGAGCGTCTGTAAAGGTCGTGTAAAATATTCAAAAAAATTAAAGTACATTTTTATTAGGATTTCCATTCAAAGATTATTTTAACATGTTTTATAATGAAAGTGTGGACAAAACATTATTTTGTATCTTATGTACAAATATTGATTTCCAGTCCAAAATATTTGGGTGCATATTGATTCAGATTGTTAGATCAAGATTTGTTTCTAATAACTATCGGATGCAAACTTAATGACCGAATCCGGATCTGCAATACAAAATCCTATCCCGGAACAATTTTTATCGATTCGGATTGGATCGGGTCTCGAGTCTAATCGGATCTATTGCTAGTCTAGTCTTAAGGGCACAAAACTCTACAACAACTATGTTGTTTTATCTAAAGTTTAATTCGATAGACTTTGGTCTCTCTTAGTAATATGTTGGATATTTTACTTATCGGTTACTCGATAACAACACCTAGAGTGTTTTTAACATAATGATATTTGATGCCCCTTACTCGTTTTTCCAAAATCGTAGAGTAATCACAAACTCGACTGAGTTTCATTACTCAGACTTGGCTATCTAGCAATAGGTTATATGGTTCGTTTCGAGTCGCAAGCGGGTTGGCAGGTTAGAGGGATCAACGCTAATCCAACTCATTTAGTTTATTGTGTCAAAAGCTTCAACTCTTACGTTACCTACTAGTAATGGGTTGACCCGACCTGACCCGTTTATTTGTTGGGAGGATAATATGACACAAAATGTCTGGAGTTTCTAGCTTTTTTTTTAATAATTATTTAATAAATTTAGTAGAGTACTTTGACAACAATATCGACGCATCCAAAATAGAAATAGAATGACAACAACACAATGCATGTTTTAGTTTTCTAAATACTATAACATGCATGGGTGTATTTTCTTCACCATCTCTATGTGGCGTCCTTTTCTTCACCATCTCCACACCTCCGAACATCTAAAAGAAACACTAAGAAAATAAACTTTTTTCCCTATATAATAACTTTTGGTTTTCGTCTCGTTGTACAATTTTTATTTTATTTGGATTAGTGGTTCACCACATTCAAACAAGGGGTTAAGTCACTAACAACTTGATTTCTAAGTAGGGTTAAATTCTCTAACCATTTATCATCATGGTAGCTAATACCATTACCATCTCCTGGAATCCAAACATAACCATGTTTGATGTTGTTAAAGCTCAAACCCCTCCAAAAGAGGTTCCATTGGTCTTGTAGTTTGTTTCATTATAGATATCACGAAGTTTGGCCGTTTGACTGATTGCAAAATTTAGATTTTACATTTTTTTTACTTTTAATCCAAGTTTTTGCCAAAAAAAAGTACTAATAAAAAGCTTTGACCACATGTCTTGACATTTTGTTTCAAGTAATTATATTTAACTTGATCTATAGTTATGTAACACAAGTATATATACCTAATGAATCAATGTAAAATGATCATTTCCACGTAAATTGTGGGTAACCAACACTAGAAATCTCACTTTTTAGCAAAACCAAGTCATAATCGAACAATGAAATATCATATTAGCATCTAAGAGACCACATGTCCTTGACATTTGTTTCAAGTAGTTATATTTAACTTGATCTATAGTTATGTGGCACAAATATATATACCTAATGAATCAATGTAAAATGATAATTTCCAACGTAAATTGTGACCAATACTGGAATCTCACGTTTTAGCAAACCAAGTCACAATCAAACAATGAAATATCATACTAGCATCTAAGAGACTTTTCACAAAAAGTTGTCTTATAGTAATTGTTATTCTCAAGGTTTTTTTTTTAAAGTAAGAATTCACTAAAAAAAAACGTTCATAGTCTTGGAGCATTCACATTCATAGTAAGCAAGTGTAAAGTAGATTTTTATAAAAATTTACACACTAAAAATGGGGTGTAGGATTGTTCACCATAGTAATCCCAGCTTCTTGCCGACATCTTAGATGGCCGCAACAAGTTGGACGGCTTAAAACTCGCGCTGACTCTTATTCTTCCCATGATCCATTTGCTCTTTAATTAATTTGTCTGTGTTATAAACAATTTGAGAGAAATCAAGCAAACCTAAAGACCTAAGACACAGAGAATTTATAGAAAAATGATATTCTTTTATTCAAGATCTATAATCAAATAATATAAATGGAGGAATTATGAATATGTGTGGTGTGATTTATAAGAACATAACAAAATATTACTCATGAGAAAAAAATTGAATAAGAAATCATGAAAGATGAAAATCATAGAATCAAACAATAAAAATAAAAATAAAAATAAAAATAAAAAAAATAAAAATAAAAATAAAATAAAAATAAAATAAAAATAAAAAATAAAAAATAAAAAATAAAAAAAAATAAAAAATAAAATAAAATGATTGAAATCGGACAACCCTTTGTAAGGTATATGTGTAGAGAACATTAATATACAAAGTCTCAATAAATTAAATAAATCTCATCATTACAACAGTAAACCTGAAAGTTAGAATAAAAAGATATTAGTTTAGTGACATGAGCTGAAAAATGTTAGATAAAATATAAAATTATAAATAGGAAAACACAAAAGTAGTAAAATAAAATCAATAAGAGAAAATATCAAATAAAATCATTATTAAGCACAACAATATGAAGTAGGGGTGGGCATCTCATCCTACGATCTCGATCATGTCCTGATCCCGTCTCGACCACGTCCCGTCCCGTCCTAATTTTTTCAGGTCTTTATGGGATTGATCAATCTCATCCCAATCCCGTCCCATAATGGGATGGGATGGGATGGGATGAAGATGCCAATCTCGTCCCGTCCCGAATTGATTTTTTAATATTTATTATTAATCATTTTAATATTTTTATTTATATATTTATTTTAGGATTGCAATATTTGGATGCCCATATAAATTCACTGATGGAGATAACATTTCAACATCTCAATGTGTCTCTCACTTACGCATATCTAGACTGATCTCTTGATTCTTAATCATCTGATCACTTCATCTGAAGTACTTAAGGTCTTTTCTTTTCTCATTTATTCCTTTAGGGTTCCCGAAGAAAAACAATAAAGGGAAGATAAGAGAAAAAGAACAACAAAAACAACACCACACAACAGATTATGCACACGACACACCTCCTCCCCCTCCTGTTTCTACTTCATCAACAACAACATTAGCAACAGAACTCGGTTATTTGGAAATCAGAAAACAATGTAGAAGGCTCGAAGCTACAAGCCAACAACGACTTACTCAACGCCTCCGCCGAGTCCACTAACTCTGTTCTTTATTCCAATTCTTCCCTCCATCGAGTCAGAGCACAACGCCTTCGTTCCTTACTTTTAGACATCTTATTCTTCGATCCAACTTGTTCTCGCTCAGA
>QNQO01003892.1:0-40920 GCA_003290165.1 Berberis thunbergii | reverse complement strand
GTTTGATATAATCCTTAAGTTAGGTCATTTCATGAGATTTTTTCAACTCGATTACTTTTTGCACTATAAGCCCTATATAACATGATTATAAAGTTTGATGAGTGAGATATGAGCTAGAAAACCTTAGAATAATAGTGGAGACTTAACCCAGTGAAAGTTTTTGAGCCATTCTTTTCTTTCCGAGTGTTAGATAAAGATACTCTAATTTTTCTTGAGTTCGCATTAAGTCGTGATGATCTCATTATTCTCATTTTTTTTTATCAATTTGCTTTGAGAATGACATTAAAATTAAATTATTGCCACTAGAACTTTTTAGTTTATTTAGTTGAGATGTCATTAATACCAACCTGAACTTAAAAATGATGTAGGCAAGTTTTTCTTAAACCTTCTCTAGCCTTTTTACTTACCCACTCATTAGTTCCTTTTGAAGCCCTTTGAGCCATTGATAGTCTTTCATTTGCAACCCCCTTATCAATTACCCCAATTTATCTAAAGAATGTATATGGATGGAATGTTAGTTGAAAAAGGCAATTAGAAAGAACAAAATCAAACTATATCCATGAGTCATCAGTGTTGAAACATTCTATTGAGTGAAGAGGAAAAGCATGTAGTTGTGAAAAAAAAAAAAAAAAAAAAAAAAAAAAATTAAGAAAAGCGATGTCAATGAAAAAAAAAAAAGTAACGTTGGTTAGAACATTGATTTACTCTTCATAGCCCTTGTGTTAGTTTAATGGGTATATACATTCTTAGAGATTTTTCGTATACCTTTTTCCATTCTTTGCTAGCCATTACCTAAGACCCATTACAACCTATTAAAGTCCTAGTTGATCTTAAGAGATGGTTAGTTTCGTAGATGTGGAGATTAAATAAATAAGAACTATGGTGTATGATTTAACATTCTCAAAAGTAATTGATATTCCTTTCCATGAGATCATATTCATTCCACTCTTGAAAAGTCTGTTCTTCATATTACTATATGTGAGATGATTGTTTTCCATTATTTACTTTTTTCCTCACATATAAACTGAGTGAAATATCAAATCTCTGAGTGTTTCATTGTGAGTGACATGAGAGGTTTGAAGTTAAAACAAACTTTCTAAAGGAGATTTAGTAATTGTTTTACTCTGAAATAAAAAGTTATGTTGATAAGGCCATGCACACACACACTTCGAGTTGGGAATAATTTATGAAATTTATTTAACCTTTGGGTATTATTAAATGGTTGTGAGACTCTTTGATATATTATTGTGAGACTGTTAGCTATTTTCAAAATTTTTGGCAGCTAAATTCTTACTCTGAGGATAATAGATCGAGTTACCATGTTTTGGAAATTTATTAAGTCATAATGTTTGTGGGTAACATTTCTGGAAACCTTCACGAGACTATAACTCGTCCACTAGAGGTAATCTAGGGGTTTAAAGCCTTGTTGCACGTTTAAGGTAAGTGCAACCGATGATTCCTGCGAAAGTGAATTAGATTTTATTTTATTGTTTGCTCGAGGACTAGCAAAATATAGGTTTGGAGGGTATTTGATATTCACATAATTATTACATAATATATCCCTTAATTTATCTATGTTAGTGTTTCAATTATTATATTTATAATAATTATTTCGTTTTCATGTCTTGGCAGGAATTTGAGCGTTAACGATGAAATGGTATTAAGGCGACAGACAATTGGTCGATTCTAGTGGTGGTACAAAGCAGAGAGTCACATATCTAAACCTAACCCTAGTAAACCTAGATCCACCTAACTTAACCTAATCCCAAATCCAAAAATGCTAACCTAAAAACCCAAGCCCAAGATAATAGAACCCTATTTAGCTCCCCTAATCTTAGAGAACCAGGAATCGATCATTCTCTCCTCTTCCACAGCCCCTCTCCCCTCATCTCTTTTCCAGCCACCACACCACCCTGCCGGCAACCCTCGCTCGATAGGAGAGCCGGGTAGCGATAATCCCGTCATCACCCTTCCTCCTCGTCCTCTACCATCAGCCGCCACTTTCTACCATCCTTCTCTCTGTTCCATCATCCTCACCGCCCGCCATCCACCGTCCAGCAACCTCGCCACCAGAATCGCAACGACCACCACAGCCGCGAAACAGAGCCGCAACCACCGCGACTCTGTTCTGCCTCGCCACAGAACCTTCTCTTCGTCTCTGATTCTTCTCTTCGTCTCTGATTCTTCTCTTCGTCTCGAACTCCTTCCCGTTTCCCGCTCTATTCCTCCACTTCTCTCTCTCTCACAGCCACCGTCGCGAGTAGAACGCACCACCTCAGCAGCCACCGCCGCGAAACAGAGCCGCAACCACCGTGACTCTGTTTCGCCTCGCGACAGACCCACAGGCCGTCCTCCTCTCCTCTCAGTCCTCTCCTCTTCCAGGCATCCTTACCGTCTCTCCGCCACCGTCTAATCACCACAGAAAGACCTCACCGCGGCGCACCACCGTCGCTGAAACAGGGAGTCCCCTCCCGATTTCTCTCCCTTTATTTGTGTTGTTTTATTGGTATTTCCTCACCTTTGTTCTTCTTTTGCAGGTTCTAGAATCAATTGGAGGTCGAGGGAGGTCGCGAGGAGCAAAGAAAACCACCGCTAGAGCCACTGTCGCGCTGGAGAAGACTACCGGACTGTAGCAGTACTGTAGCGCTACTGTAGCAGAGGCGGGAATTGGTTTATTTGGTTATTTGGCTATTCACACCCCAGCGATTTGTAAGAGCCACCACAGAGTGCTTTTGGCCAGTTTTCTCGGGTTTCGCGTCCGTGCAGAGATTGATTTCCACCTCCATTGACGTTGTGCTCACCGCTACCATGACCAGGTAAACCATTCGCCAAGGCTACGATGAAACCATAGGGTTTCCTAGAGTTTGTGTATTTAATTTATTGTTTTCTTTATGCTTGAACGTTAAACACATTTGATTTATGATTTTCAATAATTTGCTTTCACTGATTATATCTTGATTAATTATCTAGACTAGTCGGTACTTAGAAATACTCTTTGTTGAAATTCAAAAGTCTAATTTAATCAATTAATCTGAATCTGTGATTGTGTGTGTCGTAAGAAGACACGCAATGCTAGGGATTAGGATTAGTTAAAAAAAATTTGTGATTGTGTGTGCCGTAAGAAGACACGCAATTCTAGGGATTTATACCTATGCTGAAATCAATTGTGAACTTAGATTAATCTTTAGGTTAGTCATGTTAAATCTTGAAAACAATAATTTTTGATTACACAAATCTCAAAGAACCTGTGGTGGATTCAATGCCTTGGTTTCCTTTCTCATATTCTTTAAAACTTTTATTTTGTTTTTAATTTGATTTTTAGTTTAGATATTTTAATTGCTGTAACCCCAATTTAAATTAGTTTAATTAAACCTTGAAATTGAATTGCAACCACAGTCCTTGTGGGATCGACCTGTACTTGCTCTTGTCTACCAGTTAGACACTGTGCACTTGCAGTTATTAAAATTAGGTTAAATTAACCTATTTATTTAGGTTATTTAAATCTGCATCAAGTTTTTGGCGCACAAGAAACATGCCTCCCTAAGCAATATTAGGGATAAATCATCAAGTTAAATCTGCGCCGCCTGTGATGGTTGCTTGTACTTTACTTAGGGATGAAATCTTTATGTAACCACCTTGATATACCCTTCACAGACTTGGAGTTACTGGCCATGGTGGTGGGTCTTTCTTCTTGCACTTACACTTCCATCATCAACATCAACTTAGTTGTCGATGATGATGGATATGATGATGAACTATTCCGATGATATTGATCAGTGATTGAGATGTTGATGGATTTGTGTTGATCTTTGTTGGATGGTGATGATCTCTGTTGACGAGATTATTTCTGTTGGTGATGAAGGATTGATGGTGGTTTGATGATTTTTGTATGATGACGATGATGGCGGCCTCATGTTGGCGAGTGTTCAGCATGATTGATGATGATCTGATGAAGTTTGTGACGAGGATTGTTGTATGGTTCGATGGTGATTCGAATAGGTTCGATCTTCGGGATTTCTGTTGATGAGGGAGATCTCTCTCGAAGTTAGGTATTGTTGCAAATTTGGCTTTTTAAAAATAAAAACAAATGTGTGTTTACCTGGTTTTGAACCCTGGACCTCCCTCTCCTATTTTGATCTTTGAACCTTTCTCTCTATTTATAGTCTCATATCTACTATATATCTCTTTGAGGTAGAGTATATAAGAAGATAGTTTGGACTTGGGTTTGGACCCCTTCGGGGTACCACTCTTTTATGAGGAAGGGAGAGATAGGCTCTCGCACCCGCCGCCGACATTATTTTGCTGAAATTTTATTTAAACGAAAAATAAATTTCTGAAGAGGACTGAGTCCAAACGGTCTCTCTAGACCACGTCTTGGCTCCGCGATTTTTGGCATAAATCCCGCCATATCTTCTCCACGATTTGATCTTGCCAATGAATCTGGTCTATTTTTTGTTTGTACGTTTTCTACCTATAAATACCATCCAATTTTAGAGTTTTAAATACACAAAAACAACAGAGTTCATGCAAACGATTTTCTGCTTCCAGTTTTAGCTTTCAGTTTTTGCTTCGTACAGAAAACAGAGTTCTTGCAAACGATTTTCTGCTTCCAGCAAATTTCAAATTTCTGCTCCTTGCAAAGAGTCTTCGAGATTATGCTTCTTACTTACAGTAAGGGTGATTTGCTTTCTGTTTATGCTTCGAGTTGTTTGTTGTTGTTTATTTCCTGGTGATTCCGAGCAAATAAGGACATTAAGGGTGATTTGTATACCGTTCATGCTATTGTGCAATTTTTGAACGAGACAGAGAAGATTCTGGGCTGTTTTATCCTGGGGACGGCGGGGCTACGAAACTGCTTGCACAATTTTGGGCAGAGCCGCGAAACGTCTTAAAGAGAGCGACCTAGTCCGCGACTCAACCCAAGCAAAATTAGTACATACGTTCCTAGCTATTTATTTGAATTGTTTACAGCAGTTGAATCTTATACAGAAGTTACAACAAACATGTATGTTAATGATGAATTTATTTCATAGATTTCCTTTGTTTTTTCAAAGAATGTTTGCTTACAATAGTATGCTTATTTGCATTTGTTATTGTACGTATGCTTAATGTTTGGATGAAATTTATGTTTTATATTTGCATATTGGAATTTGCTTGAGTAAAACATCCAATACATTATACTAGCAAACATGGTCAGGATATGAGTTTTTGGAATGTCTTACTGTGACATTTTAGTTGCTGCTCCACATAATCAGTTCCAACAGGTATTAATGGAGATCTTTGTTGATGAGGGAGATCTTTGTTGATCAAGATGATCTCTGTTGATGAGGGAGATCTCTGTTGATCAGAATGATGGCTGATCCTTGTTGCAGGGAGGAGGTTGATCTCCTTTTTGGTCGCTTTTGGTGAAAGAAGTGGTGTGAAGAAGTTTGTTCTTCTTCCTGGCTGACTTTGATCTCTTGCTTTCCTGACTGTGATCAAACTCTCATCGAGATCTCTGGCTGCTGATTCCTTCAGCAATTAGATCAAGAGCTTCTAACAAGCTCTCAAGCTGGTATTTGCTTATTGGCTCAACGATTGTTCTGATGGGTTGATGTTGTGTTCGATGGTGTTGTTGATGATTTTGTGTTTGGCGGTGCCGATGGTGCAGTGTTTGTGTGTTGTGTGTGTTGTGTGTGTGGAAGCTAAGCAAGGTGATGACTTGATTTCCCCTTCCCACCTCTCGATCAAAGTGCGTAGTTATTGAAGGTGGGAAAGAGCTTGAGTCCCCGTAATTGTTTTATGTCATCAAAGAACTTTGCGCTTTAATACCATGTAAATAATTGAATTGTAATAATATTGTATTTTTTTGTAAAAACATTAAATAGAATACAAACTTATATACAACTAACTTTGACATAACCTAATAGAAATATGATACCTAAGACTTCTATTCTATTCTGACTTTCATAACTTATTCTGTAACACTTTTCTATTTTATAATATAGGCATATTTATATTATGTAACATTTTCCTATTTTATAACATAGGTAGATTTCTATTCTTTAACCGAAGGGAAAAACCTTATCTCTCTACTCGAGATTGAATATGTTTTAATGACGACAAATGAATACGACAAGGGAAACGAATTCCTGATGAAATACAACTAGAAATTAAAGAACGTGGCATGGAAAACTTTAAGAAAGACTACATGTGGTTAAAAAAAGTATGAGAAGAACACAAGAACCGCACAGACAATAGGTTGAGACAAAAAAGTTGTCAAGATTCTAAAGAATAACATGAGTCAGACCCTTCTAGTGATGATGTGATTATATAATCGACTGCAATCGCCTACACCAAAGACGTTGCCCCGAAAATCCAAAAGAACTAAGAAAGCAAACAAAAGGTACAAAGATTGACTTTTGTACATTATTTAGGCTTGTAATGGTGAATCCTCTCTCTTGTGTGAAATTGTTTCTGTATTTGTTTTTGTTTCATTAATATAAAGGTTAAGGAGTCCTTAAAACTTTGTTTGCTTTTCAAAAAAAAAAAACACATGTTTACATCCACATCCGTAGATAAAAAAGAAGTCAAGTGTTGACAAGTGAAATAAGAAAAATACTAGAGAGCCATGTCCCTAGCGCCAGGGGAGCTCTCTGGAACATGATTATAAGATAGAGTGAAAAAAAAACAAAAAAAAAACTAGGGGTGGGCAATGTCGGTTCGGTTCGGTTTTGAGCCCCAAACCGATTTCGAACCGATTTCATTCGGTTTGTCCAAAACTCAAACCGAAATCGAATTTTGTATTTGTAAACCGATGAATTCAGTAGAACCGAATTTCGGATCGGTTCGGTTCGGTTGAACCGAAATTTCAGGCTCAAGCATTTGAAAGACTTTCATTAAAACATGTCCAATTTTTTTACAGGCCCAATTTTTTTACAGACCCAATTTTTAGTCCAAAATTGAAAACTTTGAGAGAAGTGGGTGATTCAGTGCAACAGGTTGTACTGCAGTTCATTTGTTGCACTAATCAGGTATTAACACCTACCTGTTATTTAGTTATTTATATATATCTAATTAATCGGTCGGTTCGGTTATAAATCGGTCAGTTCAAAACCATAAACCAATTTCGAACCGTTTATAATCGGTTCGGTTCGGTTTAAATTATTTTCTTTCTACTCATATTTCGGTTCGGTTACCGAACCGAATTTGAAAACCGGTTCGGTCGGTTAACCGAATTTAAATCGATTTTTGCCCACCCCTAAAAAAAACAGATGAATAACAAAAGAAGAACTGATGAAAAAAAAATGCTAGAGAGCATGGCCTTAAGCTCTCGTGGCACCATAGAAAAACTGCTAAAGATGGTAGTTTAAAAAACGACCACATGTAATAGTACCTTTAATTTGAACAATATAGGCTTACAATCATGCTGATTCGGAGACTAATCTGAACATACCGAAGTTCTTAAATGCATTCTTCAACACTTGATATGAACTTGCTTCATAAGATGAATGAGCAGATCAGTAATTCTTTATGAAATCATAAATATGTTTACTAATTTCCTCCGCCTTTTCTTGGTTGATGTAGTGCGCAACTCCTTCCATTACGACTACTTCCTCCAGTAGTGGTACGTCCTTCTTGAATCCACCGCCGTGTATGTATTCCCGCATGCCTGGAATATTATAGACCAGGTCCTGGTCTCCAACAATGAACTTTGTTGGCACCTTCACTTGTGCCCCAGTCCATGGTGCTGTGAGTTCCCATGTTCTGCAGAAAACAAAGAAAATGAAATCAAGTGGAAACCGAATAAGAAGAAACTCTGCAATATACGTACAAGTTCAAAGCTCGATAATAGTCCACTGGTCCAGTGAAGCCTTTTTGTTCAAATTTGCTTGCGAAATAACTAATATCTTCCTCAGACAACCAAGATGGCAAGGTAATAGGATCTGATGAATATAGAAACCCTGATCCTTTGGGTAGGAACAGCGAACCAGGACCACGTAGGGTCAGAAATTTTTTCATCAGTGTTTTCACATCAAGTCGAGCAAACTCTGCTTCAATTTCTCCGGGCTCCTAAAATATCAAACCTTGTCAATTTGAATAGGTTGTATCTTGTCAACTTTTACTCTTTATTTTTTGTGATTAAATACTCAAGACCATCACAACAATTTACCTGAAATCGAACGATATAATGATCATCACCAAAAAGAGCATGAAAAAATTCAACTGTCTTCACCAATGGATCGCGTCTTAAAAAATGGACACTCAGATTCACCAAAGCCTTAACACGATCCGGCCTAAACAAACAGAGGTTCCAAGCTATTATTGCACCCCAATCATGGCCAACAACAAACACCTGTCAGAGAAAATAAAATCATCAGTATACTACTTTAATCAATCAAACCCAATGAATTCGAAGAAAGGAGCATTGCTTTTTACCTGATCTAGGCCAAGGGAGTCAATGAGGGCAATCAGGTCCCCTACAAGATGATGAATGGTGTAGTTCTGGAAGGAAGGTGGTACATCAGTATCACCGTATCCACGGAGATCAGGAGCTATTGCTCGGTAACCCCACGAAGCAAGTGAGTGTATTTGGTGCCGCCATGAGTACCAAAGCTCAGGGAAGCCATGAAGTAGAAGCACCACAGGGCCTTCACCCTTCTCTGCTATGTGCATGTTTATGCCATTCACAGCTACTGTTTTATGATTAATTCCCTCCATAACTAATTCCCTCACTCTTTACAATTCAGTACAAGCTACTAAGCTAGTATATATAATGTACTTATTGAAATGCAGGATCTAAAATTCATGCATTATTATATGCATTATTATACTACAGATTAAAAAAAACTGCTTGAAATGAGGCGAAAACAAAAGGTTGTTTTTCTATTCATTTGCTTGTTAGGTAGTGGTTGTTTTTCTTTGGAGCAATTAAATTTTTTTTTTCGGCAATTGAAACAGATCGACGATCCAGACATAACATACATACTTTTGGTCGGTCAGTTAAGACAACTATAATTTTAATTATGTCCCACTATAATTTTCAATTTTCTTGGGCCATACTATATGACTAAATAATCGGATCAACAGCAACATATATATATCATGGGGGGTTATGTGAACACCAACAAAGTCAACTAAAATGTCTTCTTCATCCTACGAATGTTGAATTTTAAATTTGGTTACATGATGTGGACCTTGTAGGTTAATATTACAAGCACAACCCTAAATCGACTAAAACCTTGAAACCAATATTTAATAATTCTATTACGTTCTTACAAAATTGAATTGATATTGTGAAACAAAAATAAACCCATTGAGACCCACTTGCAATTTATGTTTATGAATTAGTCCAATTTGGATGCAAAACATTGATCATTTCAACGAACTAGGCAATTTATTTAGTTGGCAAAATGAGTTCTTCTAGCTGTCGAGGAAAGGGGCAAGGAAATGAGCGAGGGGAGTGGGTATTACCACTCATTTCCTCGAGATTCGCATAACTGTGCATCTCAATGGAACATGCACGCATCTCAAGGGGATGGGCACTCACACTCACCCCCTCGCCCATTTCCTCGCCATTTAGAATTTTCCTGGCAAAATATGAAGTCCATCCCTCATTAGCAATATCCAATTTAGGATCTACAATACAACTTATAATTGCATTCGATCAACCAAACAAGATAACATCAACTCATTAAATAAAAAAAGATAACAACAAGAGAGATTCTGTATTCTTCTGCTTTATTCTTGATTATTATTCTTCTCAATGAATCAATATGGAGTATAACTGTATTTGTAGAATAAAGAACTAACAATTGGTATCGCAGCTGATGGTTCGGTGGGGACTTGGCAAGTGGTGCAAGGCGGCACATCTAGGGATCAAGCACGAGGTAGCAAGCTAGGTAGCATGTGTGCGGGTCGCCAGATGAATGAGTGCAAGGCGACACATTGTTCTGGAGATCAGACACCAGATTAGGTTCCAGATTCTTGCCAATAGAATGTATCCTACATGTCCGATCGAGGTGGAGTTACTGCGGTGGTTGCAACGCAGCCCGTACACCGAGTGCAACTCGAGGAGGAGGTGTACTTCGAGATGTTGCAGATTGGTGGATGGATTGTAAGATGTGTGACGATTCGCGCCAAAGGTGGAGATTGTTGGGATGAAAATTGGTATAAATAGTCCCACATCAAGTAAGGTGGAGTCGTTACTACGGTTTATAAGGAATTGAAGTGGTCCACTCCCTAATAGCAACAAGTCTTTTTAAGATAAAAAAAAAAATCCCACACCCGTGGCCCGGATGGTAGGCCAAAAACAGCGAGTGTTTAAGTTGGGGACAATATCATTGCTATGTATAGTGGACCCAGGTGCACGCACACCCTCGACGCGCGCCAACAATTGGTATCAGAGCCTACTCCATTATTGATTCTTTGAAAGATTATGAAATTTATGATGATCTTTTGGCATAAAATCAAGTTTTTCTTTTTGTTTTTTAATATATATATATATATATATATATATTTCATTCGATCTGATCTGGTTCGTTCAGATCGAAGTATTTCATATCTACATGGTCTGGATCTTTCAGATCTGCTTATTTCAAGATCTTCTTATTAAATCCAGATCTGCTTATTTCCTCATATTTCAAGATCTGTTTATTAAATCCAGATTGCTTATTTCCTCATGATCTGCTTATTTAAGATCTGCTTATTAAATCCAATGGTGTAGCTCACATGTTTGATCCCAATGAGATACTACATAAATCAAATCTTGATTAACTGATTAATCTGATGATTAGCATATTAATATTGTTCAAACTGAACGTATTGTATTAATCAAATGATTAGCAAATTATATATTCCTTTCGTTACGTGTGCAACAGTATGATATGCTAGTTCTATTTGTTTCATTACAAAGCAGTTAATTCAGATATTGATTAAAGTTTCTAGGGTTTAGTTTAACTTGTTGGGCCTGCATTCGGCCATTGTTAAGGCTCATGTGTATAACAAGTTTTATTAAGGCCTGAATCATATCTTAATTTGTTAGGTTGTTAGACTAGAATTAGGCCCATGTGTATAACAAGTTTTATTTGAAATTTTTCATTGGGCCACAAACTTAATTGAAAGACACTTGGGTTGTTGGGCTGGGTCTGATGGGTTGCTGGGATATGGTTAGACCCTGTTAGTTCAGATGGATCACCCTGGTCCAGTTCAGAAAACTGGTTCATATGTTTTGGCTATTTGCACCCTGCAAAATTTGTCTAAGCCACCCTAATAAAAAAATTTAAGGAAATTAAATAATGGACCTTACATCAAGTAAATCCAGTACATTACTTAGGTCCGTTATTTATTTATTTATTTTATTTTTCTCAAGGCAATTTATTTGAGATTTTAAATTTAAATATTTTGGGATGCATCTTATGACTTATTTAGTTTATCTAACATTTGATTAAACTAATTGAAATAAGATGTCACCAAAGTGACATCTCTTATGTAAATTAATTTATTGAGAATGTTAAGATGTTTGTGTTTGTGAGTTTATGCGGATATTACCCGACCCAAAGGAAGGATAATATTTGGCCAAATTGTATACACACTTGTAATGATAAATATGTGACAATTATAAGGTTTTGATTTGAATAATAAGCCGATCCAAATATTGACTTATTGTTTGACAGGATCTATTGTCAATATTTGATCACCACACCAAAGAGTATCACTTACAAATTAATATTACTGTCCAAATACTTGATATTAATGTTGTATTGGGTATCTTGAGATGTATTCCATAATTGTTTAAATTTAAAGATTGTTTATTAAGATTATGATGTGAATATGCATGATCATTAGGTTCATTCTCTGTACAACTATTATGTCTGCTACTACAATATATGCTCATACAAACAGTATTCTCATGCTTAATGGGACAAACTTCAAGGATTGGAAAGAGAACATCTTAATCGTTCTTGGCTGCATGGATCTAGACCTTGCACTAATGATAGAGCAACCCGCTACTCTTATGGCTGATAGTTCTTCTAAAGAAATGAGAAATTTTGAGAAGTGGGAACGCTCTAATTTCATTAGTCTAATGATCATTAAGCGTGACATTCTGGAAGCCTTTAGAGACGGAATATCTAAAGGGGTAACTAAGGCCAATGATTTCCTTGCTGAAATTGAAAAACGTTTTGCAAAAAACGATAAGGCTGAAACAAGCATGTTTTTAGCTAGCTTGATTTCAATGAAGTACAAAGGCAAGGAAAACAAAAGGGAGTACATCATGGAGATGTCTCACATTGCTTCCAAACTTAAGGCACTAAAGCTCGAGTTGTCTAACGATTTGCTCGTGCATTTGGTATTGATATCTCTTCCTGCACATTTCAGTCAGTTATAACTGTCAAAAGGAGAAATGGACTCTTAACAATCTCATTTCATATTGTGTGCAAGAAGAGGAAAGGTTGAAGCAAGAGAGATTTGAAAGTGCTCATCTGGCAAGTACCTCTAAGGATAAGGGCAAGAAAAAAAAAATGAAGCTGCTAAGGGTCCAAAGCAAAAGAAACCTAAGGAAAATCAAGGATTTTTTTTGTAGAAGGCTAGGACATGAAAAGAAAGAATGTAATAAGTACCATGCTTGGCGTGCCAAAAAAGGTACATTCTTTACTTTGGTCTGTTCTGAGGTTAATTTAGCTTCAGTATATAGAAGCACTTGGAGGTTAGATTCTGGTGCTACCACTCACATAAGTGTTTCTATGTAGGGTTGCCTGAGCTACCGAAAGCCAAATGATATTGAAAGATATATATTTGTGGGCGATGGAAAGTCGGTGGATGTTGAGGCAATAAGTCATTTTAGGTTATTGTTGAGAACTGGTATTAATTTGGATTTGAAAGACATTTTTGTTGTACCGTCCTTTAGACGGAATTTAGTTTCTGTTTCTTTATTGGACAAATCTGGTTATAATTGTTCATTTGGAATCAATCAATTTAGTCTTTCATTGAATTCAAAAATTGTTGGTACTGGTTCATTAAGTATGTTTGATAACCTATTTTTGCTTGATACTATTGCATCATATAATGAAACATTGCATGTGGATTCACGGGGTACTAAACGCAAGCTAAACATAGAAAATTCAGCAAAATTATGGCACAAGCGTTTGGGTCATATATCCAAATCTAGAATTGAACGACTTGTGTCAGAAGGCATTTTGGATTCACTTGACTTTTCAGACTTAGATGTTTGTGTTGAGTGCATCAAGGGAAAACAGACCAAACATAAGAGATTGGGTGCTAATAGATCTTCATACGTCTTATAATTGATACATATATACGGATATCTGTGGATCATTCCCTACGACTTCTTGGAATGGTCAACAATACTTTATATCATTCATAGACAACTACTCACATTATGGGTACCTTTATCTCATTCATGAGAAATCAGAGTCACTGGATGTATTCAAGTCTTTCAAAACTGAAGTTGAAAACCAACTCAGTAAGAAAATTAAGTGGGTTAGATCTAATCGTGGTGGAGAGTACTACAGTAGATATGACGGTTCAGGAGAACAACGTCCAGGGCCATTTGCCAAATTCCTAGAGGAATGTGGAATCGCCCCAGAGTACACCATGCCAGGTTCACCTAGCATGAATGACGTCGCTGAAAGACAAAACAAAACTCTTAAGGATATGGTAAGGAGTATGATTAGTAATTCTACCTTACCAGAATCACTATGGGGAGAAGCAATAAAGACAATAGCTTATATCCTAAATAGAGTACCAACTAAAGCAGCTGCCAAGCCTCCTTATGAACTTTGGATAGGCCGAAAGCCTAGTTTAAAGCACTTTCACATTTTGGGATGTCCATCTGAGGCTAGGCCTTATAGGCCAAATGAAAACAAATTTGTCACGCCCCGATTTTCGAAGAAAATGAATATCCTAAAATCCACGTAGGATTATCCGTTTCCCCAAAACTCGGGACGTGAAATTCAATAACAACAGAAACATTTAGCAGCAAAGACAAATAAAGTGTAGAAAATATTAACCAACTAAAATTTATAACAAAACTCTAACCAGGAAATACTGACGTCGCTAGCCCCACTAGCGAAACTCCAATAACGCTGCTCAAAAGTCGCTAAACCTGAAAAGCTAATCGGCTACATTCCCAAAGGAATGTACCCAATAAGCAAAAGCTCACTTGGGTCAGCAATAAAGCTGGTGTGAGAAATCTTCATCCCAAAAACAATAAAATCGTACGTGATAAACATCAAGCAAAACATAAACAACAAACCATCACACCAATAGGTAGTTCCTCAACGAGGCAAATGTGTGATGCAAGAAAACACAACTCCAAGAATTTTGTTCCTCAACGAGGCAATCATATCATCCTAATATGTAAATATGCATTTACCTGTAGTTACCCTATAGAAGTTGACTATGGCAAGTCGGACCTGCAGAAATATTAGTGGACCTGTCATCCTACATAAAAAGGATTAGAAACAATGCAACGTCATTTATTCTTTTTATTTGAATTAGGTTCATCTTTTTAACGGATTGATTACTTAGACGATACCACATTCGCACCACCTCCGTACCGAACATACATGCCCGCATGCCTATCTCACATAAAGGAGGACTACTCCGTCATCCATGCTTAAGTGGGGACATCACATACAGGCATGCATCGCGGATACCCTTAACTATATGAGTACCAAAAGCCACCCTTGGGCTATCAATGTGCATAAATTCATGTCACATTTTTTACGGATAAATATCAAAGCCTATTTTAGGCATACCAATTCACCGCATTTCCGCAAGACTAACCCGAAGGTTATTTTAGTTTCTCTAGTAAGAAATTGGTGCCCCAACTCCGCAAGACGACTCACAGGTTATTTAGTTTCTCTAGTAAGAGAGGGGAAATAATAAACAAAAGAGATGTGGTAGTTTTAAGTGATACAAGTTCAAGTGGTTTATATTTTCAGAAATCAAGGTTTACCAATATCATTTATTTTGATAATTCAGAATTTCTCCACAATGACATTTTGTCATACATAAATTGATTTACAATCTATTCACCCACATTTTTGGGAAAAACATAGCATATTCATTAATCATGCTATGTAACAATATGACACTCAAGCCACTCCTTGATTCAAATATCCAAAATCTTCATAATGCATAAACAAGTCAATATGCATACAAATCTCCAAATTTATCACAATGCATTAATATTCATCAAATATTCAAACACCAACCAAACAAAGTCACACCCAATCAATAAAATGGTAACCATGGGTGACCCCAAACATGAACCCAGCAAGCTAGGAAAATCTCACACATCAAACAGATAAAAAATATTGGAGATCAAGCGTTTGCAGCACAAAACATCACAAATAAGGCAACCTCATTCTCAACATGTCTAAAATCTCACAATTGGATTACCTGAAATGAAACTCGTCATTTCCATACAAGCAATATACATACAGTATACTGAATTGCTCATCCAAAGAGATAAAGGGCTAAGAGTTTCACTTACACCTTACACCCAAAACCTTTGAAATGGGATTTAAATCAAGCAATATAACAAGCCTAAGAATCCAATCTAAAATCATCAAGGACACACAATTACAGGTCATCACACCGCTAAACCAAAATCCAAATCATAACCACACATCCTCGCAACAAAACTCACAAACCCCATCATCAAATCCTCACAAATACAATCACTAATTTAGTCAAGAAACAAGGATTTTGCAAAATACAAGGAATAAGAAAACTCACAGTAAAAGAGGAAGAATGAAGAAAACTCACAGATTTTAAATCTTATGGCGTTCTTTTGCAGTTGCCCTTGTAGCATGCAATTGCTCAAGAATGGCAGTATGATCCGGACCCATACCCATCATTTCCTCCTCAATCTTATTTCTCTCTTCCTGATTCTCAGCTCTTGCCAACCTTGTACACCACACAATCTTCAACCTATTTTGCAGCAAAAACTTAATCAAACTGAATTTATCAAAATCCAGAAGTACCAAAACCTCCCTATCATCCCTCTCCGCAAGTGTTTGCAATACTTCCTCAGCCAACTTCTGGCAATGCTGGGGGTCAATTTTCTCAAACGCCTGCGATATCTTCCTCTGAAGCCAATAAGCATCAATATCATGTACATTCAATGCAGCACCCCCATTCGCATCCCTCATATCTTCATCATCCATCCAATTAGATGGTTCAATGAATTGTCCATCACGTTCCAGTTCAATGATGTTCCAGTGGAATCCAAGCCAATTAAGTCAACATGTTGAAGCGTCATGTGCAAAACAAGAGAGATGTATGCTAAAACAGGTCAAGTATCCAAGTATTCATAACACAAGTAATGTTTGATGCTGACTTCAGACACGACCTTCAAAGCTGAGAAAACTCTTTCTAATATTGAAGACTTCAGTATAGCGTCTCGATTGTTTGTAGATGTAAGAAAATCTTTAATCTGTCGTGCTGCACCAGTAGCAGCAGCATAGTTTTGCCAAAAATTGTCTTTGTTGCAATAACTAGTTGATCTTGTTGACAACGAAGCTTTCCTCTGCTTGGCAGTTTGAATACTCTGCTTTGACGGTTGATCAACGAATATGACATGGCACCCTGATCAAGATCACTCTCTTCCTCCTTCTCAAACTCAACCGCGAAATCGAAACAGAGCCCTTTCCTAATCCCTTTCACAAAGCTAACAGTTTCTTTACAATACATCTAAAAGTCATTTGCCCCAAATTCATCTTCTAAAAAGTTCTTAATCTCCCATCACCAAACTCCTTACTTTCTTTATCCTCATCACGCGATTCCCATCGCCGCCATCGAAAAGAAAACGTAAAGGGGAAAAAAAAAGAGAAAGAAAATAAAATAGGGTTTTCTCTTTATAGGGTGGGTGGCTATTCGCCTCCACTAAACTTCTGAAAAACCCCTTCTAAACTCACCAAATAAAACATGAATTTCAAAATTCACATTCAATTAAATGTAACCCTATTTTATTTAATTCAAAATAAAATAAATTAGTTTTATGAAATTCAGGGGTGTTACAAAATTGGACTCCAAGACAGTAAGCAACTACTTTATGGGTTATTCAGAGCGATCTAGGGGCTACAAATTTTATGATCCCCCAATTAGGTCTATTTTTGAAACGGGAACTGCGACATTTTTTTGAGGATGTTGAGTTTGGGGGGAGAAATAAGGTAAGAGACATTGTCTTTGAGGAGGAATCATTTTCGACCCCTACTACTGTTTTTGACAATGTACATGTTTCTGTACCTGTCATTGATCAAGAAACAGATATGGAACCTCAACAAGACAATGTTGAACAGCTCCCTGTTCAAATTGAAGTAAATGTTTCAGAGGAACAAACTCAACAACCTCAAAAACAATGCCATTAAGGAGATCCACGAGAGAAAGGAGAAATGTTATTTCGGATGATTACATAGTTTTTCTCCAAGAACATGAGGAAAATGATGGATTGATGGAAAATGATTCAATCAACTTCCATCAAGCCATGCAAGATTTTAACTCTCAACAGTGGATAGATGCTATTAATGAGGAGTACAAGTCTATGCAAGACAATTAAGTTTGGGATCTTGTCCCATTACCTAAAAATACAAAGCCCATTGGTTGTAAATGGATATTCAAAACCAAGAGGGATTCAAAAGGTAATGTGGAGAGATATAAGGCTCGTCTTGTAGCTAAAGGCTTCACTCAAAGGGAATGCATCGACTATAAAGAACTAAAGAGACTTTCTCTCCGATTTCAAAGAAAGTCTCATTTAGGACAATGATGGCACTTGTTGCGCACTTTGACCTTGAGCTACATCAGATGGATGTTAAAACAACATTTTTCAATAGCGACATTGATGAAACAATTTATATGGTGCAACCAGAAAATTTTGTGTTTGTAGACCCAAAGAATATGGTTTGCAAACTAAAGAAATCCATCTATCGGCTAAAGCAAGCTTTCCGTCAATGGTACCACAAATTTCATCAAGTAATTGTCTCATTTGGTTTCGAGACAAATGCAATTGATAATTGTGTGTATCGTAAGTTCAGTGGGAGTAAGCATATCTTCTTGGTTTTGTATGTTGATGACATACTGCTTGCCACTAATAACAAATACATATTGCACGAAACTAAGAGATTTCTATCAAGGAAATTTGATATGAAATATCTTAATGAAGCTTATTTTGTTTTAGGGATTCAGATACGCCGAGATCGCTCTCGGGGTATTTTTGGATTATTGCAAAAGAGCTATATAGAAAAGGTGCTTAAAAGATTTGGCATGCAAAATTGTAAACCAGAACACACCCCTGTAGCTAAAGGAGACAAATTCAGTCTTAAACAATGTCTTAAGAATAAACTTGAAGTTAAATAAATGCAAGACATTCCCTATGCATCAGCTGTTGGGAGTCTAATGTACGCTCTGGTTTGTACACGTCCAAATATAGCATTCATTGTTGGAATGCTAGGCAAATATTTAGACAACCCTTGGATGGATCACTGGAAAGTAGCCAAACAGGTTATGAGATATTTACAGAGAACTAAGGATTACATGCTCACATATAAGAAATCAGAACAGTTGGAGATCATAGGGTATTCTGATTCTAATTTTGATGGATGCCAAGATAGTAAGAAATCCACATAAGGCTACATTTATCTGTTAGCAGGAGAAACTATTTTTTGGAGGAGTGCCAAACAGACTCTCATAGCCTCTTCCACTATGGAAGCAGAATATGTAGCATGTTTTGAGGCATCCAATCATGGATTATGGCTGCAAAATTTTGTCACCGGGCTGCGCATTCTGAGGAGTATTGAAGGACCGCTAAAGTTATATTGTGACAATAACTCAGCAATTCTATATGCCAACAACAACAGGAGCTCATCTAGGTCAGATCATATTGACATAAAGTTTCTGGTTGTGAAAGAAAGAGTACAAAATAAACAGATTTCCATAGAGCACATTGGGACAAACTCCATGATTGCGGATTTTCTTACTAAGGAATTACCACCCAAGGTCTTTGATGAGCACACTGCTCATATGAGTGTTATATCATTTGAGGATATTTTGGTTTAGTGGGAGTTTGTATATTTAATTGCTCTATATTTAGACAAGGGCAAGTACAGGTTGATCCCACAAGGACTGTGGTTGCAATTAAATTTTCAGAGTTGACTTAAACTGTTACAACAATTAAAATATCTAAACTAAAAATTAATTTAAAAAGCAAAATAAGAAGTTTTTAAGAATATGAGAAGGGAAACCAAGGCATTGACCCCACCACAGGTTCTTTGAGATTTGTGTAATCGAAATTATTGTTTTCAAGAATTAACATGACTAACCTAAAAATTAATCTAAGTTCGCAATTGATTTCAACAAAGGTTTAAACCCCTAGCATTGCGTGTCTTCTTACGGCACACACAATCACAGGTTTATTTTAACTAATCCTAAACCCCTAGCATTACATGTCTTCTTACGGCACACACAATCACAGATTCAGATTAATTGATTAAATCAGACTTTGAATTTCAACAAAGGGTACTTCTAACTACCGACTAGTCTAAATAATTAATCAGGATATAATCGGTGAAAGCAAATTATTGACATTCAGAAATCAAACGTGTTTAACGTTCAAGCATAAAGAAAACAATAAATTAAAATTAAACAAACTCTAGGAAACCCTGCGGTTTCATCTTTGCCTTGGCGAAGGGTTTAGCTCTCCATGGTAGTGGTGGTCACAGCATCAATGGAAGTGGAAGTCATCTCTGCATGGACACGAATCCTGAGAAAATGAACTACACAAGCTCTGTGGTATTACAGAGCATAAATCGAGAGTGCAAATAACCTAACTGTTTGAAAAACAATTATTCCCGCCCGAATTCGTTCCCAGCGCGATAGCGCCTGATGCTCCTTCTTCTTCGTGAGCTTCCTCCTGCTCCAATCTGGTTCTGAACCTGCAAAAAGAGAGAGAGAAAGTGAGGAAATAATGAGATAAGAAAACAAACAGAAAAACAAAACAGAGAACGGAGTGGCAGAGCCATGTTTCTCCTGTCACGGTGGTTTGTACCGCTTGCGACGGTGGTCATGAGAGAGGGGGGTAGGAAGGAGGTCGAGACGAAAAGAGACTGAGAGAGGGGAGGAAGGTCTGTGGCGAGGAGGAGCAGAGTCGCGGTGAGGCTCTGTTTTGCGGCGGAGGCGGCTGATGGCGTGGTGGCGTGGTCTGTTCGTAACGGTGGTCGTGAGAGAGAGAGAGAGAGAAACACTGAGAAAGAGAGAGGTAAACAGGAAGGAGGGCTGAGAGAGGGGATAAACAGGGGCGGCAGCAGTTCGTGAAGGAGGAGAAACAGGGGTTGTCCTGTCGCGATGGTGGTTGTGGTGGTGCTGGTTTGCGACAGGGACTGGGGCGGTGGTTGTGCAAAACAGTGAGGTGACGGCTGATGGTGGAGGATGAAGAGGAGGTGGTGATGGCGGAATTATCGCACTATCGGCTCTCCTATCGAGCGAGGATCGTCGGTAGGGTGGATTGACGTAGTGGCTGGAAAAGAGAGGAGTGGAGAAGGGATGTGGAAGAAGGGAGAAAGAGCTTTCTCTAAGATGGGGAGAGCTAAATAGGGTTCTCCTATTTTCTTGGGCTTAGGTTTTTAGGTTAGCATTTTGGGTTTGAGCTTAGGTTAAATTTGGTGGACCTAGGTTTATTAGGGTTTGGTTTAGATATGTGACCCTCTACTTTATATCACCGCTAGAATTGACCAATTGTCATTCCTTAAATTGTCGCCTTAATATGATTTCATCGTTCACGCTCAAATTCTTGCAAAGACATGAAAACGAAATAATTATTATAAATATATAATAATCGAAACACTAACATATATAAATTAAGGGACATATTATGTAATAATTACGTGAATATCAAATACCACCAAACCTATATTTTGCTAGTCCTCGAGCAAAACAATAAAAATAAAATTCTAACTCACTTTCGCAGGAATCATCGGTTGCACTTACCTTAAACGTGTAACAAGGCTTTAAACCCCTAGATTACCTCTAGTGAACGAGTTATAGTCTCGTGAGGGTTTCCAGAAATGTTACCCACAAACATCATCATTCAAGAGAAATTCCAAAAGGTCTCCAAATCCAAGAGAAATTCCAAGTCCAAGAGGTCTCCAAATTTGTATAACAAAATGGTCTCCAAATTCCAACTTAAATAGAGAAGTTTCTACAACTTCAACTTCAAAATTTCCAACACATAAAACATAGGAAAAATCTAGGGGTCGAGGGAGGGAGCGAGGGATGGGTGGAAGCCACCCATCTGCCTCGAGATGAGTGTCATCGCATTATCTCGAAGCGGATGGATGGTTACCACCCATCCCTCACCCCCTTTCCCTCGCTCCCTCCCTCGCTCTGGAGCAAAGCTCTAAAACATAACATACATACTCTTGGTCGGTCAGTTAAGACAATAATTGACCAATTAATTAAATAAATCTTATTTTAATTATGTCCCACCATAATTTTCAATTTTCTTGGGCCATACTATATGACTAAATAATCGGATCAACAGCAACATATATATATCATGGGGGGTTATGTGAACACCAACAAAGTCAACTAAAATGTCTTCTTCATCCTACGAATGTTGAATTTTAAATTTGGTTACATGATGTGGACCTTGTAGGTTAATATTACAAGCACAACCCTAAATCGACTAAAACCTTGAAACCAATATTTAATAATTCTATTACGTTCTTACAAAATTGAATTGATATTGTGAAACAAAAATAAACCCATTGAGACCCACTTGCAATTTATGTTTATGAATTAGTCCAATTTGGATGCAAAACATTGATCATTTCAACGAACTAGACAATTTATTTAGTTGGCAAAATGAGTTGTTCTAGCTGTCGAGGAAAGGGGCGAGGGGGGTGGGTATTATCACTCATCCCCTCGAGATTCGCATAGCTGTGCATCTCAAGGGAACATGCACACATCTCAAGGGAATGGGCACTCACACTCACCCCCTCGCCCATTTCCTCGCCATTTAGAATTTTCCTGGCAAAATATGAAGTCCATCCCTCATTAGCAATATCCAATTTAGGATCTACAATACAACTTATAATTGCATTCGATCAACCAAACAAGATCACATCAACTCATTAAAAAAAAAGATAACAAGAGAAATTCTAACTGTATTCTTCTGCTTTATTCTTGATTATTATTCTTCTCAATGAATCAATATGGAATATAACTGTATCTGTAGAATAAAGAACTAACAATTGGTATCACAGCTGATGGTTCGGCAGGGACTTGGCAAGTGGTGCAAGGCGGCACATCTGGGGATCAAGCACGAGCTAGGTAGCATGTGCACGAGTCGCCAGATGAATGAGTGCAAGGCGGCACATTGTTCTGTAGATCAGGCACCAGATTAGGTTCTAGATTCTTGCCAAGAGAAGGTATCCTACATGTCCGATCGAGGTGGAGTTAGTGCGGTGGTTGCAACGCAGCCCGTATACCGAGTGCAACTCGAGGAGGAGGTGTACTTCAAGATGTTGCAGATTGGTAGATGGATTGTAAGATGTGTGACGATTCGCGCCAAAGGTGGAGATGGTTGGGATGAAAATTAGCTTAAATAGTCCCACATCAAGTAAGGTGGAGTCGTTACTACGGTTTATAAGAAAGTGGTCCACTCCCTAATAGCAACGAGATTTTTTAAGATAAAAAAACCCCACACCCGTGGCCCGGATGGTAGGCCCAAAACAGCGGGTGTTTAAGTTGATGACAACATCATTGCTATGTATAGTTGACCCAGGTGCACGCACGCCCCCGGCGCGCGCCAACAATTGGTATCAGAGCCTACTCCATTATTGATTCTTTGTTGTTGTTGGTCTAACTTGTTTGGGTTGTTTTTTTTATTCTTCTTCATGTCAGGTATGAAAATTAAGACGGATACTCCTATTGTGAAGAAGGCTCGTGAAGGGGTTATGGAGTTTTTGCTGATGAATCATCTGCTGGATTGCCCCATTTGTGATCAGGGTGGAGAATGTGATTTGCAGGATCCGTCTATGGCATTTGGATCTGATCGTGGGCGGTTCATTGACGCTAAGAGATCTGTTGTTGATAAGAATTTGGGGCCGTTGGTGAAGGCAGTGACGACTCGTTGTATCCAGTGCACAAGGTTTGCACCTTCCTTTCTATTCTTTGAATGCTTGAAATTTATGTAACCAAGGACACTTCACACACGAAAATGGTTACTTTCTAATGGGTGTTAACCTATAAGTCGCCCAATTGATAGGTTATGAGATTCTTAAAATTTTGGCACGCCTTTCAAAAAAAAAGAAGTAAAAGTACGATGTAGTGTACAATCATAAAATATAGACCTTATAATTCATTTTCCCTTTATTTACTGTGCGGGGTGATTCCTGGTAAAACATGGGGCGAAAAAAAACAAAAGAGTTGGGTTCTCTAAATCAAATTAGGTCGAACGAAAATGTACGATTTATCAATGCCGAGTCTTTCTTCCGCTCCGAATTCTCCTTCAACTCTTTGGTACGATTTTCTCCCACATCTTCAGTCATATTTTCAGATTTCCGATTATTTGATCAAGAGTAGCGTTTCCTTCTTGATACGTTACTGATCTTGTTAATTTCTTGATGAGATTAAAATTGGAATTGTAATTGGTAGAAATTTGGTATTGTTTTATCAGAATTGCTAGAAATTTGTGAAGCGGCAAATGTTGTGGTGTGGTGTGGTGTGTTTTGATTGACCAACAGGCTTTTGATCCAAAAACAGGGTTTCTTTCTGAATACAATTTTATCCATGCTTGTTGAGATCAAATTTGCAGACTAGTTTTGCCCGAATAGCGAGAAATCTGTCAAGTAGTAGGTTTTGATTAAGATTGGATGGATATTTTTCAAGTATAGTTTTCAGTGTAATTTCGTAGTTTAGCGTAGCTAAATTTACAATGAGGAAAAAAAAGCTTTATGAGGTATGCATTTATGATTTTCCATTTTCAGGTGAAGCTTTAAATTTTAAGAGAAACAACAATTTTTGTACTGGTAAATGGATCACATAAGAAGGGAAAAATTCGTCGAGAAATTTGGATGACACTTTGAAACTGTGTTAGGATGGGGATGGGTGGCTTCCTAAACATCTTAGTAGTCCCTATGTAATGAAAGGCGACCTCTAGGTACTCAGTGTAATTTACATTGGCTCTTTTTGAATAGGGGCACCACCAAAGACTGTCGTCAAAGGCGCTCACTTAGGCATCGTCCAAATTACCTACCCCTGTACTACGCTAAGCACATGCACAACACATTTTTGTTTTTGTGAAACTTCGTTACCAAGAACAGGTCTCATTTGAAGGAAAGGAGTTGATCCTATAGTATTGAAGACATTTGCAGAGTGTGAAGAGTGGCTAGCTTTACATGTTGCGGGCAATGATGTTGTTGGGACTTGGACATAGGTCATTTATAGAGATGTTAAGGAGCTTTTGGGAGATGGGCATGAAGGTTCTTGCCATGGCACAAGGCAGTACAAGTGGCAATGACTATCAACCAGTCAAGCTTCAAGCCGAGGAATAAGTCAGCACAAACACTTGTAGATAAAGCCGTTGAAAGTGACACAGATCATAAAGTTGGGGATTTTGCATATCCACCACAATACTCGGATGATGGGTTCAACTTTGGGGATGAAGAACATCTAGAGTCCCGAGTCTAAAACATATTTAATTACTTGATTTTGTTTTCTAATTTTTTTATTAGTTTGGATGTTTAAATTGCTTGATAAGTAAGGCCTTATATTACTGTGTGAACATATGCTGCATTTTTATCTCTGTATTACCATCATCTATTTCTTTGTATTATGCCATTTCAGGTTATTGCAAAATTTGAGCCAAGTGAGCGTTGTATGCTTCTAGAGTTGTTCTAGAGCTCCATAACTTGGGTTCAAACATCTCCAACCAGCCTTTACTATTCATAAGGTATGGTCACTACAAAAAAAATTGACATCAGCAACGGCTAAAATTCGTTGCAAATTGACCCAAAACCGTAGCTAAAAGGAATCAGCGACGGCACAGCAACCGTCGCTATCCCGTAGCTACATTTATCATCGCTATTTGATTCAGCGACGGCAAAATAGCCGTTGCTAATTAGCCACGTCATAAAACCGTTGCTAAAGGGTAAAATAGCCGTGGCTAACTGATTTTTTTTTAAAAAAATTAATATTTTTTTATATTAGCGACGGCAGTTTACCGTGGCTAATTGATTTTTTTAAAAAACTTTTAACATTATTTTTATATTAGCGACGGCATTGTGCCGTGGCTAAATGGTATTTTAAAAAAATACTTTAATGTTAGCGACGACATTTTGCCGTGGCTAACTGATTTAAAATTTTTTAAATATTTTTTATATTAGCGATGGCCTTTTGCCGTGGCTAATTGATTTTTTTTAAAAAAGTTTAACATTATTTTTATATTAGCGACGGCATTGGGTCGTGACTAAATGGTATTTAAAAAAAATTACTTTAATGTTAGCGACGACATTATGCCGTGGCTAACTGATTTTTTTTTAAAAAAATTTAACATTATTTTTATATTAGCGACGGCATTGGGTCGTGACTAAATGGTATTTAAAAAAATATTTGAATATTAGCGACGACATTTTGCCGTGGCTAATTGATTTTTTTTTAATTTAACATTATTTTTTATTTTAGCGACGACATTATGCTATAGCTAAATGGTTTTTAAAAAAATAAAAAAAAATCTCAGATCTCCGAGAGAGAGGCGGCGGAGGAAGGGAGGGGAGAGAGAGGCGGCCGGGATCGGTGTCCAGGAAGCGGCGGACTTGTCCTCTGTGGGTTTCTTCTCTGGAGGTTGAGAGAAAAAAAAATTTTGACAGAAATTTTTTTGTTTAAGTTGGTTTGTAGAAAAAATTGAAATTTATATAGAGAAAGGTAATTGAAGGGGATTGGTTGTGTTAGTTTCACGCATATCAATGACGTGGTTTAGTTTAGGGCGTTGGATTGAGCTAAATTTTTGGGTGTTATTAACGGTTGAGATGAGATTTCACGCGGATCGGTGATATTTTTTAAAAAACCAATTAGTGACAGTTTTCTGCCATCGCTAATATAAAAAATAAAAACAAATTAGCCATGGCAAATTTGCCGTCGCTAATATCTTTAGTGCTTTTTTTTTTTTAAACAATCTCTTTAGTGTTATTTTTTTTTTTAAAAACCACTTAGTGACGGGTTTTTTACCGTCGCTAATATAAAAAATAAAAACCAATTAGCCACGGCCAATTTGTCGTTGCTAATTTCTTTAGTGTTATATATATATATATATATTTTTAAAAACCAATCTCTTTAGTGTTAAATTTTTTTTAAAAAACCAATTAGCGACGATTTTTTGCCGTCGCTAATATAAAAAATAAAAACCAATTAGCCACGGCAAATTTGCCGTCGCTAGTCTCTTTAGTGTTTTTTTTAAACAATTAGCGATGGTGTTTTGCAGTCGCTAATATAAAAAATAAAAACCAATTAGCCACGGCAAATTGGCTGTCGCTAATCTCTTTACTGTTAAATGTTTTTTTTTTAAAAACCAATCTCTTTAGTGTTAATTTTTTTTAACCAATTAGCGACGGTTTTTTGTCGTCGCTAATATAAAAAATAAAACCAATTAGCCACGGCAAATTTACCATCGCTAGTCTCTTTAGTGTTTTTTTTTAAAACAATTAACGACGGTGTTTTGTCGTCGCTAATATAAAAAATAAAAACCAATTAGCCACGGCAAATTGGCCAACGCTAATCTCTTTATTGTTAAATGTTTATTTTTTTTTAAAAACCAATCTCTTTAGTGTTAAATTTTTTTTTTAAAACCAATTAGCGACGGTTTTTTGCCGTCGCTAATATAAAAAATGAAAAACCAATTAGCCACGGCAAATTTGCCGTCGCTAGTCTCTTTAGTGTTTTTTTTAAACAATTAGCGATGGTGTTTTGCCGGCGCTAATATAAAAAATAAAAACCAATTAGCCATGGCAAATTGGCCGTCGCTAATCTCTTTATTGTTAAATGTTTTTTTTTAAACCAATCTCTTTTGTGTTAAATTTTTTTTTTAAAAACCAATTAGCGACGGTTGTTTGCCGTCGCTAATATAAAAAATGAAAAACGAAAGTGTTTAATTTAAAAAAAAAAACCAATTAGCGACGACAAATATAAAAACCGATAGTGTTTAATTTTAAAAACCGTCGCTAATATAAAAAATCAATTAGCTATGGCAAATTGTCGTGGCTAATCTCTTTAGTGTTAATTTTTTTTTAAAACCAATTAGCGACGGTTTTTTGCCGTGGCTAATCGCTTTAGTGTTTAATTTTTTTTTTTTAAAACCAATTAGTCTATGATGTTATTTGATCTGATCTTCTTTTATCTGGTCTTCTTTGATCTGATCTTATCTTCTTTGATCTAATCTTCTTTCATCTACTTTGATCTGATCTTTTTTTATCTTCCTTGATCTGATCTGATTTTATTTGATATTTTATGATCTTCTTTGATCTTTTTTTATTTGATCTTCTTTGATCTTCTTTGATCTTCTTTGATCTAATCTGATCTGATCTGATCTTTTTTTATCTAATCTGTTCTTCTTTGATCTCATCTTCTTTGATCTACTTTGATCTAATCTTCTTTGATCTACTTTTAACTTCTTTGATCTAATCTGATCTTCTTTGATCTCATTTTATTTGATCTGATTTTCTTTGATCTAATCTTCTTTGATCTACTTTTAATTTCTTTGATCTTCTTTGATTTAATCTCTTTGATTTACTTTTAACTTCTTTGATCTACTTGTAACTTCTTTGATCTTATCTGATCTGATCTTCTTTGATTTCATCTTTTTTGATCTGATCTTCTTTGATCTACTTTGATCTGATTTTTTTTTATCTACTTTTAACTTCTTTGATATTCTTTTCTTTGATCTGATCTTCTTTGATCTTCTTTGAACTTTTTTTTTATCTTCTTTGATCTTCTTTTAACTTCTTTGATCTTCTTTAATTTGATCTTCTTTGATCTGATATTCTTTGATCTTATTTGATTTGATCTGATCTTCTTAGATCTTTTTTGATCTGATCTGATCTGATTTTCTTTGATCTAATCTGATCTTCTTTGATCTCATATTCTTTGATCTACTTTGATCTAATCTTCTTTTAACTTCTTTGATCTAATCTTTTTTTATCTTCTTTGATCTGATATTCTTTGATCTTTTATGATCTGATCTTCTTTTATCTTCTTAGATCTGATCTTCTCTGATCTTCTTTGAATTTCTTTGATCTTCTTTTATCTTCTTTGATCTTCACCGGGTCGCCTAGGTGAAAGCGAGGTCTCCTAACCGGGCTGGACGAAAATGTGTTATTGGTGATTTTATCCAGTTTATAAACATATAGCGATTTTGCTTTATATAATTAAAAAAAAAATTCACATTTAGCTACGGTATTTTGACCGTGGCTAACAAAAAAAATTTGTAAACATTAGCTACGGCCCTAGTGTCGTCGCTATATTGTTTTCTTATAATTTTTTTAAAAAAAAATCACATTAGCTACGGTATTTGGACCGTGGCTAACAAAAAAAATTTGTAAACATTAGCTATGGCCCTAGAGTCGTCGCTATATTGTTTTCTTATAATTTAAAAAAAAAATCACATTAGCTACGATATTTGGACCGTGGCTAACAAAAAAAATTTCTAAACTTTAGCTAAGGCCCTAATGCCGACGCTATATTGTTTTTTTATAATTTAAAAAAAATCACATTAGCTACGGTATTTGGATCGTGGCTAACAAAAAAAATTTCTAAACATTAGCTACGGCCCTAGTGCCGTCGCTATATTGTTTTCTTATAAATTTTTTTTTTTGATATTCTTAGATCTTCTTTGATTTGATTTGATTTGATCTTCTCTGATCTTCTTTGATCTTATTTGATATTCTTTGATCTGATCTTCTCTGATCTTCTTTGATCTTCTTTGATCTGATCTGATCTTCTTTGATCTCATCTGATCTGATCTTATTTGATTTTCTTTTATCTGATCTGATCTAATTTGATATTCTGTGATCTTCTTTGAACTTCTTCGATCTTCTTTGATATTCTTTGATCTGATCTTCTTTGATCTTCTCTGATCTTCTTTGATCTTCTTTGAACTTCTTTGATCTTCTTTGATATTCTTTGATCTGATCTTCTTTGATCTGATCTGATATTCTTTGATCTGATCTGGTTTTCTTTGATTTTCTTTGATCTGATCTTTTTTTATCTGATTTTCTTTGATCTGATCTGATCTTATTTGATATTCTGTGATCTTCTTTGAACTTCTTCGATCTTCTTTGATATTTTTTGATCTGATATTCTTTGAACTTTTTTTATCTTCTTTGATTTTCTTTGATCTTCTTTGATCTAATCTGATCTTCTTTGATCCGATCTGGTTTTCTTTGATTTTCTTTGATCTGATCTGATCTTCTTTGATCTAATCTAATCTGATTTGATATGATCTTTTTTATTTGATCTGATATTCTTTGATCTGATCTGATTTTCTTTGATCTTCTTCTTCGATCTTTATCAAGATTTTATCTTCTTCTTCGATCTTGATCATATCTAATCTTCTTATTCGATCTTGATCTTGATCATATCTTCTTCTTCAGATTTCTAACCAGGCTGGACGACAATGTGTTGGTGGTGATTTTATTCAGTTTATATATATATATATCAATTTATGTTATATAATTAAAAAAAAAAAGAATTAGCGACGGCACGAGAACCGTGGCTAACAATTTTTTTTAAAACCTTAGCTACGGCATCAGGGTCGTCGCAAGACTGTTTTTTATTTTAAAAACTCTTAGCTACGGTTTACAACCGTGGCTAACAAATTTAAAAAAAAAAAAACTTAGCCACGGCCCTGGTGCCGTCACTAGACTGGTTTTTTTTTTTTTTTTTAACTCTTAGCTACGGTATACAACCGTGGCTAATAAATTTTTTTTTTTTTAAACTTAGCGACGGCAAATGGGCCGTCGCTAGCCTGTTTTTTTTTAATTGTTTTTTATTTTAAAAACTCTTAGCTATGGTATACAAGCATGGCTAACAAATTTTTTTTAAAAAAACTTAGCCACGACCCGTGTGCCGTCGCTAGACTGTATTTTATATTTTTTTTTTGTTTTTTAAAATTCTTAGCTACGGTATAAGACCGTGGCTAACAATTTTTTTTAAAAAAAACTTAGCCATGGCCCTTGTGACGTCGCTAGACTGATTTAAAAAAAAAAAACTCATAGCTACGGTATACAACAGTGGCTAACAAAATATTTTTGTACAATCGTAGCCACGGTCCTGGAGCCGTCAATAATTTCCGTAACTAATGAATTTTTTTTTGTAGTGGGTCTAACCTACACTATCTTCTGAGCACAAACACAACTCGACAGGAGGAACAAACTATAGTGTAAGGTTATATTGGTCTGTTTGGAAGATTACCTTAAAGGATCTGTGATTACTATCTAATTGGAAAATATATGGAAGTTCTAAAATGCCTTAAAAGATGGAAGGGTCATCCTATTTCCCACCTAATGTTCTTGACGTTTCTAAATCAAAACAGTTGTGATAGGTGATAGCTCCTGCAGCATTTTTCAAGTGACTCTGAGCTTCCAAGTATTTGTCATAAAATGAAGTTCGTCATCAACTAAAGCTGTACTTGACCAATTCCAGTTGGAAATTGGTGTTGGATCAAAGTTTTCCTGGAATTTTGGATTAGAATGAAAGTTGACAAAACCATCTAAACACTTTTTTTTTTTTTTTCTGGTTTTCTGTTATGGCAGGAGAAATTTTTTTACTAACAGACTGTCATTACGTTAAGTTTTTTATTTATTGAAGCATGAAATAGATAACATTGGTTGCATGGATCTAGGCATATGTTTTTCAAGGGAAATCAGGAGATTGTGCTGCATTTCTTGTAAATAGTAATGATAAACAAGAAGCCACTGTGCAATTTCAAGATGCATTGTATGACTTGCCTCGACAATCAATTAATATCTTACTCAAGCATCTGATGCTCAACCTAAATTTCATGTCGACACTCTTGGGCATGTTGTGCATATTTATGTCAACAACGTGTATGTAGGTGAGTTTCTGTTCTTGTTCTCAACAGGCTGAATAAAATTTGATAATCAATTAAGTTGTCCATGTTTTATCAATTTAAATTGCTGATAATTTCCTTCGCCATGATCCTAGGAAATGCTCATGGGAGTCATGACAATCCGGGATGCACAATCGAGCAACCCGTCCAACTAAACAATGGAATGAACAATGTTTCAATAGTTAGTGTCATGGTTGGGTTACCGGTACTAATTATTCTAACGAATGTCCTGCTGTAATTTCTTTAGTTTTCAGGGGTCTACGTAAATGACATATTGCATGATGAGTACTTACATATCCTATTATCGGGAAGAAATCTGCAAGATACACAGACAAGCAGCTGTTTTTCTATGAAGAAATCTGAAATTCTCAATTTGGGTTTGATTTTAAACAGTATTGTTGAGTTCCTTCCATAATGTAACTCTGCATGATGAGTACTTACATATCTTGTTATCGGGATTTACAACTTTCATACTTGTTTTTCTCAGTTTTAATGAAAAGTTTTGTTCCACCGAAAAAAAAAATCCTTCCCATACATTGATTGAGACATACCCTGGAATTTCTTATTTACACTTGGACAAAGTTGCTGAACACGCTAATATGCACAACTGCATGGTCATGGTGCAAAAAACACAATTTTTTGGAAAATGGAGTACCATTATGCTTAGCTACTCTGAAAATAAAAGATAATGTAACTGAGTTCCAAAGGAATTTGTAGTTTTAATTAGCAAAAATTATTTATTTTGGTGTCATATAGTTGGAAAAAGTTGTCGTTGAATCTTATGCGGAGGTGGACTGGAGACGTTGGCTTTACTTGAACTTACTATGTCATACTTCATTTTCAGTGATAGTTGCAATTTGCAGGTATCTCTTTCCTTTTACGCTATGGTTTACTTTATGTTTTATGTATTGTGGTATGCTAGGATAGCTTTGTTTGTTCAAACTGGGCATGGATGGATATTGTTCAATTTGCAGGTATCCCTTTCCTTGTTGCAGGGAGGAGGTTGATCTCCTTTTTGGTTGCTTTTGGTGAAAGAAGAGGCGTGAAGAAGTTTGTTCTTCTTCCTGGCTGACTGTGATCTCTTGCTTTCCTGGCTGCGATCAAACTCTCATCGAGATCTCTGGCTGCTGATTCCTTCAGCAATTAGATCAAGTGCTTCTAACAAGCTCTCAAGCTGGTATTTGCTTATTGGCTCAACAATTGTTCTGATGGGTTGATGTTGATATTGATGATGTTGTGTTCGATGGTGTTGTTGATGATTTTGTGTTTGGCGGTGCCGATGGTGCAATGTTTGGCAGTGTTTGTGTGTTGTGTGTGTGGAAGCTAAGCAAGGTGATGACTTGATTTCCCCTTCCCACCTCTCGATCAAAGTGCGTAGTTGTTGGAGGCGGGGAAGAGCTTGAGTCCCCGTAATTGTTTTATGTCATCAAAGAACTTTGCACTCTGATACCATGTAAATAATTGAATTGTAATAATATTGTATTTTTTTGTAAAAACATTAAATAGAATACAAACTTATATACAACTAACTTTGACATAACCTAATAGAAATAGGAAATCTAAGACTTCTATATTCTGACTTTCCTAACCTATTTTGTAACACTTTTCTATTTTATAATATAGGCATATTTCTATTATGTAACATTTTCCTATTTTGTAACATAGTTAGACTTCTATTCTTTAATCGAAGGGAAAAACCTTATCTCTCTACTTGAATATGTTTTAATGACGACTAAATACGACAAGGGTAACGAATTCCTGATGAAATACAACTAGAAATTAAAGAACGTGGCATGGAAGACTTTAAGAAAGACTACATGTGGTTAAAAAAAAGTATGAGAAGAGCACAAGAACCACACAGACAATAGGTTGAGACAAGAAAGTTGTCAAGATTCTAAAGAAGAAGATGAGTCAAACCCCTCTAGTGATGATTTGATTATAGAATCGACTGCAATCGCCTACACCAAAGACTTTAGTCTTTGCCTCGAAAATCCTAAAGAACTAAGAAAGCAAACAAAAGGTACAAAAATTGACTTTTGTACACTATTTAGGCTTGTAATGGTGAATCCTCTCTCTTGTGTGAGATTGTTTTTGTATTTGTTTTTTGTTTCATTAATATAAAGGTTAAGGAGTTCTTAAAACCCTGTTTGTTTTTCAAAAAAAAAAAAACACATGTTTATATCCACATCCGTAGATAAAAAAGAAGTCAAGTGTTGACACGTGAAATAAGAAAATTCTAGAGAGCCAGGTCCCTAGCGCTAGGGGAGCTCTCTAGAACATGATTATATGATAGAGTGAAAAAAAAAAAAAAAAAAAACACAGATGAATAACAAAAGAACTGATGAAAAAAAAAAAATGCTAGAGAGCATGGCCTTAAGCTCTCGTGGCACCATGGGTCTGGCTCTCTAAAAAAAAACTGCTAAAGATGGTAGTTTAAAAAACGACCACAGGTAATGGTACCTTTAATTTGAACAATATAGGCTTACAATCATGCTGATTCAGAGACTAATCTGAACATACCGAAGTTCTTAAATGCATTCTTCAACACTTGATATGAACTTGCTTCATAAGATGAATGAGCAGATCAGTAATTCTTTATGAAATCATAAATATGTTTACTAATTTCCTCCGCCTTTTCTTGGTTGATGAAGTGCGCAACTCCTTCCATTACGACTACTTCCTCCAGGAGTGGTACGTCCTTCTTGAATCCACCGCCGTGTATGTATTCCCGCATGCCTGGAATATTATAGACCAGGTCCTGGTCACCAACAATGAACTTTGTTGGCACCTTCACTTGTGCCCCAGTCCATGGTGCTGTGAGTTCCCATGTTCTGCAGAAAATAAAGAAAATGAACACCATGGACAAATGAAACTATGAAATGAAATCAAGTGGAAACCGAATAAGAAGAAACTCTGCAATATACGTACAAGTCCAAAGCTCGATAATAGTCCACTGGTCCAGTGAAGCCTTTTTGTTCAAATTTGCTTGCGTAATAACTAATATCTTCCTCAGACAACCAAGATGGCAAGGTAATAGGATCTGATGAATATAGAAGCCCTGATCCTTTGGGTAAGCACAGCGCACCAGGATCACGTAGGGTCAGAACTTTTTTCATCAGTGTTTTCACATCAAGTCGAGCAAACTCTGCTTCAATTTCTCCGGGCTCCTAACATATCAGAATTAATAAACATTGTCAATTTGAATAGGTTGTACCTTGTCAACTTTTACTCTTTATTTTTTGTGATTAAATACTCAAGACCATCACAACAATTTACCTGAAATCGAACGATATAATGATCATCACCAAAAAGAGCATGAAAAAATTCAACTGTCTTCACCAATGGATCGCGTCTTAAAAAATGGACACTCAGATTCACCAAAGCCTTAACACGATTCAGCCTAAACAAACAGAGGTTCCAAGCTATTATTGCACCCCAATCATGGCCAACGACAAACACCTGTCAGAGCAAATAAAATCATCAGTATACTACTTTAATCAATCAAACCCAATGAATTCGAAGAAAGGAGCATTGCTTTTTACCTGATCTAAGCAAGGGAGTCAATGAGGGCAATCAGGTCCCCTACAAGATGATGAATGGTGTAGTTCTGGAAGGAAGGTGGTACATCAGTATCACCGTATCCACGGAGATCAGGAGCTATTGCTCGGTAACCCCACGAAGCAAGTGAGTGTATTTGGTGCTCCATGAGTACCAAAGCTCAGGGAAGCCATGAAGTAGAAGCACCACAGGGCCTTCACCCTTCTCTGCTATGTGCATGTTTATGCCATTCACAGCTACTGTTTTATGATTAATTCCCTCCATCACTAATTCCCTCACTCTTTACAATTCAGTACAAGCTACTAAGCTAGTATATATAATGCACTTATTGAAATGCAGGATCTAAAATTCATGCATTATTATATGTTTGAAAGGAATCTCTTCTATTCGGTAGAGCATTTATACTACAGATTAAAAAAATTGCTTGAAATGAGGCGAAAACAAAAGGTTGTTTTTCTTTGGAGCAATTAAATTTTTTTTCGGCAATTGAAACAGACGATCCAGACATCGACATGAGAATGTTGGTCAGTGGTTACCCTTATTTCAAAGCACTTTCCGTTGTCCATGTGTCAAATACTTGCTAAGTACAATTGCTACGGCATTTTAAAAATACGAATAGATAACCTCTAAATTGTACGCTTCGACTACAAATCTCTCTTGTCACTCAGAAATGAATCACTCAGAGATTGGTTAGTTATCACTCAGTTTATATGTGAAAAAGAGAATAAATTATGGAAAGACAAACAATGAAAAAACAGACTTTTCAAATAATGAAATGAATATGATCTCATGGATAGGAATACCAATTACTTTGAGAATATTGAATCACACGCCATAGTTCTTGTTTATTTAATCTCCACGTCTAGGAACCAAACTTTTACATAAGGTCAATTAGGTTGTATTGAGGCTAAGATTTTGGCTAACAAGAATGGAAAAGGATATGAGAAAATTCTCTGAGAATGGATACACCCTTTAATAAGCACGTGGGCCTTTGAAGAATAAACAAATGTTGTACACCATTAATTTATCTTCCTTCGAAATTCTTCTTCATAATCTTTTTTTTTTTTTTTTTTTTTAGTATACATGCTTTCCCCTTCTGCACAATAACACATTTCAGTCCCGAGGATTCATGGAATACTTAATTTTAACTCCTTTTATTTGCCCATTTCAAAAATACATCAATCATACAGATTTTCAGTGACATTGGGTAAGGATAAAAATAATATGGGATATTACTCTCTAGATGGAGTAGGTACCACTACAAGAAAACAGGTATTTAGCGACGGTTTCCAAAAGTGTATAGCGACGGTCACTGCCTTGCTGAAATGCAAAGAAATTTTTGACATTTAGGGGATTACATAAAATTCAAAGAAATATTGTCCACGTCCAAGAGCTAGTTAATTAGTAAAGGATGATGGATCTCATGTTTGTTTGTTTGTTTATTTGTTGACTCATTAATTCATTCATAAATTTCCATAATTTGTATGACAAACTGGTGTCCAAATTCCAACTTAAAAGAGAAGTTTCTACAACTTCAACTTCAAAATTTCCAACACATAAACATAACATACATACTCTTGGTCGGTCAGTTAAGACAATAATTGACCAACTAATAAATAAATCTTGTTTTAATTATGTCCCACCATAATTTTCAATTTTCTTGGGCCATACTATATGACTAAATAATCGGATCAACAACAACATATACTCCAAGCCGCTTGTTTTTTCTTTACGATTTTTATTTTTATTTTATTTTTTAACTGCTTTCAACTTTAGAAGATGTTCCAATCCCCTTAAATTGTTTTTTCTTTACGACTTCTATATATATTAAACCAGTCAAGTTTTCTTTTTGTTTAAAAATATATATATATATATATATATATATATATAATATATATATATATATATATATATATATATATATATATATATATATATTATATATAATATATATTCATTCGATCTGATATGGTTCGTTCAGATCGAAGTATTTCAGATCTGCATGGTCTGGATCTTTCTGATCTGCTTATTTCAGATCTGCTTATTTCAAGATCTTCTTATTAAATCCAGATCTGCTTATTTCCTCATATTTCAGATCTGCTTATTAAATCCAGATTGCTTATTTCCTCATGATCTGCTTATTAAATCCAATGGTGTAGCTCACATGTTTGATCCCAACGAGGTACTAGCTAAATCAAATCTTGATTAACTGATTAATCTGATGATTAGCATATTAATACTGTTCAAACTGAACGTATTGTATTAATCAGATGATTAGCAAATTATATATTCCTTTCGTTACGTGCAACAGTATGATATGCCAGTTCTATTTGTTTCGTTACAAAGCAGTTAATTCATATATTGATTAAAGTTCTAGGGTTTAGTTTAACTTGTTGGGCCTGCATTCGACCCTTTTTAAGGCTCATGTGTATAACAAGTTTTATTAAGGCCTGAATCATATCTTGATCTGTTAGGTTGTTATACTAGAATTAGGCCCATGTGTATAACAAGTTTTATTTGAAAATTTCATTGGGCCACAACTTAATTGAAAGACATTTGGGTTGTTGGGCTAGGTCTGATGGGTTGCTGGGATATGGTTAGACCCTGTTAGTTCAGATGGATCACCTTGGTCCAGTTCAGAAAACTGGTTCATCTGTTTTGGCTATTTGCACCATGCAAAATTTGTCTAAGCCACTCTGATAAAAAAATTTCAGGAAATTAAATAATTGACCTTACATCAAGTAAATCTAGTACATTACTTAGGTCCGTTATATATTTATTTATTTTATTTTTACCAAGGCAATTTATTTGAGATTTAAATTTAAATATTTGGGATGCATCTAATGACTTATTTAGTTTGTCTAACATTTTATTAAACTAATTGAAATAAGACTTCCACCAAAATGAACTCTCTTATGTAAATTAATTTATTGAGAATGTTAAGATGTTTGTGTTTATGAGTTCATGCGGATATTACCCGGCCAAAGGAAGGATAACATTGGCCAATTGTATACACACCTGTAATGATAAATATGTGACAATTATAAGGTTTCCATGTGAATGATAAGCCGATCCAAATATTGAACTAATTGGTTTGACAGAATTTATTGTCAATATTTGATCACCACACCAAAGAGTATCAGTTACAAGTTAATATTACTGTCCAAAGACTTGATATTAATGTTGTGTTAGATATCTTGAGATGTATTCCATAACTGTTTAAATTTAAAGATGTTTATTAAGATTATGATGTGAATATGCATGATCATTAGGTTCATTCTCTGTACAAAGGCAAGGAAAACAAAGGTAAGGAAAACAAAAAGGGAGTACATCATGGAGATGTCTCACAATTGTTTCCAAACTTAAGGCACTAAAGCTCGAGTTGTCTAACGACTTGCTCGTGCATTTGGTATTGATATCTCTTCCTGCACATTTCAGTCAGTTATAACTGTCAAAAGGAGAAATGGACTCTTAACAATCTCATTTCATATTGTGTGCAAGAAGAGCAAAGGTTGAAGCAAGAGAGATTTGAAAGTACTCATCTGGCAAATACCTCTAAGGATAAGGGCAAGAAAAAAAAAAAAATAAAGCTGCTAATGGTCCAGAGCAAAAGAAACCTCAGAAAATCAAGGATTTTTTTTTGTAGAAAGCTAGGACATGAAAAGAAAGAATGTAATAAGTACCATGCTTGGCGTGCCAGAAATGTACATTCTTTACTTTGGTCTGTTCTGAGGTTAATTTAGCTTCAGTATATAGACAGCACCTGGAGGTTAGATTCTGGTGCTACCACTCACATAAGTGTTTCTATGCAGGGTTGCCTGAGCTACCGAAGCCAAATGATATTGAAAAGATATATCTTTGTGGGCGATGGAAAGTCGGTGGATGTTGAGGCAATAAGTCATTTTAGGTTATTGTTGAGAACTCGGTTTTATTTGGATTTGAAAGACATTTTGTTGTACCATCCTTTAGACGAATTTAGTTTCTGTTTCTTTATTGGACAAATCTGGTTATAATTGTTCATTTGGAATCTATTAGTTAGTCTTTCATTGAATCAAAAATTGTTGGTAATGGTTCATTAAGTATGTTTGATAACCTATTTTTGTTTGATACTATTGCATCATATAATGAAACCTTGCATGTGAATTCACGGGGTACTAAACGCAAGCTAAACATAGAAAATTCAGCAAAATCTGTGGCACAAGCGTTTGGGTCATATATCCAAATCTAGAATTGAACGACTTGTGTCAGAAGACATTTTGGATTCACTTGAATTTTCAGACTTAGATGTCTGTGTTGAGTGCATCAAGGGAAAACAAACTAAACATAAGAGATTGGGTGCTAATAGATCTTCATACGTCTTATAATTGATACATATAATACGGATATCTGTGGATCATTCCCTACGACTTCTTGGAAATGGTCAACGATACTTTATATCATTCATAGACAACTACTCACATTATGGGTACCTTTATCTCATTCATGAGAAATCAAGAGTCACTGATGTATTCAAGTCTTTTAAAACTGAAGTTGAAAACCAACTCAGTAAGAAAATTAAGTGCGTTAGATCTTATGTGGTGGAGAGTACTACAGTAGTATGACGGTTCAGGATAACAACGTCCAGGGGCCATTTGCTAAATTCCTAGAGGAATGTGGAATCGTCGCCACAGTATCAACCATGCAGGTTCACCTAGCATGAATGGTGTCGCTGAAAGATGAAACAAAACTCTTAAGGATATGGTAAGGAGTGTGATTAGTAATTCTACCTTACCAAAATCACTATGGGGAGAATCAATAAAGACAGTAGCTTATATCCTAAATAGAGTATCAACTAAAGCAGCTGCCAAGCCTCTTTATGAACTTTGGATAGGCCGAAGGCCTATTTAAAGCACTATCACATTTGGGGATGTCCATCTGAGGCTAGGCCATATAGGCCAAATGAAAATAAATTGGACTCCAAGACGGTAAGCAACTACTTTATGGGTTATTTAGAGCGATCTAGGGCTGCAAATTTTATGATCCCACAATTAGGTCTATTTTTGAAACGGGAACTGCGACATTTTTTTGAAGATGTTGAGTTTGGGGGAGAAATAAGGTAAGAGACATTGTCTTTGAGGAGGAATCATTTTCGACCCCTACTACTGTTTTTGACAATGTATATTTCTGTACCTGTCATTGATCAAGAAACAGATATGAAACCTCAACAAGACAATGTTGAACAACTCCCTGTTCAAATTGAAGTAAATGTTTCATAGGAACAAACTCAACAACCTCAAAGACAAATGTCATTAAGGAGATCCACGAGAGAAAGGAGAAATTATTTCGGATGATTACATAGTTTTTCTCCAAGAACATGAGGAAAATGATGGATTGTGGAAAATGATTCAATCAACTTCCATCAAGCCATGCAAGATTTTAACTCTCAACAGTGGATAGATGCTATTAATGAGGAGTACAAGTCTATGCAAGCAATCAAGTTTGGGATCTTGTCCCATTACCTAAAAATACAAAGCCCATTGGTTGTAAATGGATATTCAAAATCAAAAGGGATTCAAAAGGTAATGTGGAGAGATATAAGGTTCGTCTTGTAGCTAAAGGCTTCACTCAAAGGGAAGGCATCGACTATAAAGAGACTTTCTCTCCGATTTCAAAGAAAGTCTCATTTAGGACAATGATGACACTTGTTGCGCACTTTGACCTTGAGCTGCATCAGATGGATGTTAAAACAACATTTTTCAATGGCGACATTGATGAAACAATTTATATGGTGCAACCAGAAAACTTAGTGTGTGTAGACCCAAAGAATATGGTTTGCAAACTAAAGAAATCCATCTATCGGCTAAAGAAAGCTTTCCGTCAATGGTACCACAAATTTCATCAAGTAATTGTCTCATTTGGTTTCGAGACAAATGCAATTGATAATTGTGTGTATCATAAGTTCAGTGGGAGTAAGCATATCTTCTTGGTTTTGTATGTTGATGACATACTGTTTGCCACTAATAACAAAGACATGTTGCATGAAACTAAGAGATTTCTATCAAATAAATTTGATATGAAATATCTTAATGAAGCTTATTTTGTTTTAGGGATTCAGATACGCCAAGATGCTCTCGGGGTATTTTGGATTATTGCAAAAGAGCTATATAGAAAATGTGCTTAAAAGATTTGACATGCAAAATTGTAAACCAGGAGACACCCCTGTAGCTAAAGGAGACAAATTCAGTCTTAAACAATGTCTT